>CABFPE010000307.1:146290-164310 GCA_900660155.1 Hofstenia miamia
ATTAGTTACAATATATTCAATAGATTTTTCTTATAAATCAATTCGCGGGTATAGTTTTCAAGAATCAACTCTAATCAACATAGATGTCAAATATAATGTAAAAATTATATTCAAAGTCGCAGAAGCGTGCTCACGAATTTTTTTGAATTAGAATTAGTTGTGGCCATTCCATTCATTCTTATGTTTTTGTAATATATTGAAACTGTGGAAGAAATGATCTTATCCCTGCTTGCTATTATGAGAAATATTTGCAAATTTTTAAATTTATTTAAAATTTAGATAAAATATTTGATAGAATTTTTTCTCGGTTTCTATTCCATCGGGCAATACATATTATTACTCATAGGGATGCGAACACATTTATAATTGGTTGGAACCAGACTTGTCAACGAGCCGAAATTTCTAAGGTCGGCTCGGTCGTTTAAATTTTGAAGAAGCGCGGCCTCACCACAGAAAATCTTTCAAGGAGGCCGTTTTAGCTCGGTTTTTTTTTAAAAAAATATTGTGCTCACAATTTTTTCAATTGCTCTTTCTATTATTTAATAAACATTTATAAATACGATTATAAGTAAGGAATATTGAATGAAAAAATAAGAAAAATCTGCATAATCAAATTAACAAGCAGCACTATAAATTTGGTTTTTTTAAAAACGGGTTCGTTTTGGGCTCGTTGTATATACAATACTCTGCTCAAGTCTGTGCCGTAGTCATTACTCATTACACGCACTTAATTTAACATTTAGTGGAGGAATTTGTAGTGCGAATGCAAATATTACTAGATCACCAATAATGAATAGATATGGCTTTGGTAGTCGAAAGCGTTAGAGTACTTGCCTAAGAAATCCCCATGAAAACCATGGGAGACATATCCATATCAATCTTCAATCATGTTGTTATTTATTTCGTTATTTATTCATATAGTTGCAGGCAGGGGCGTACCCAGAATTTTCTGACGGGGGGACATCATCATTATTACCCAATGCGGGGCAAAGCTCCGCAAAAATTTTTGAAAATATTGAGAAAATAGACCCTAAAAATGCATTTCACGATCCTAGATTTTAAATTTTTCAGTTTTTTTCGAATAATTTTTTGATTTATCGAATCAAAATTAAATTTGGAAACCTGACGGGGGGGACATTCCACCATGTCCCCCCCTGGGTACGCCACTGGATTCTATACCTTTTCTTTTACAAGCAGTTATCAACAATAATTGTGAAGAGGTCGTCAATCGAACGAAGCAGGGAGGAATATGGGCCCCCGAGGGTACAACCCAGGTTACATTCAATGCATAGTCTTCGACTGATATTTTCGAATCAAAGGGAGATGAAAAGCTTACTGGCATAGTAGATTTTTTATGTCTTTCTGCCAGAAATAATATAAAAGTAGGCATCGATAACAGATAGTCAAATAGTCATTTGCATTCATACATATTCACGTAAGGAGGAAGGGCAAAATTTGTGACATATGCCGCCACCAACTGATACAGGAACGGCGTGGAGCTTAATCAGATACATCATCAAAAGTAGTTAAGAAATTTTAGTTAGCTGTAATGAAACATTTTAGATTTATTTGTATGTAATTTTCACGACTTTTATAGAAAAATTTAAAACATTTTCTACCTACAAATTTTTTATAAAATATTTCCGTGTCACGTCTTGCTATTCAGAGGTCATTGCGTAGTACCAATATTGATCCCACAATGGAGTCCCAAAAAGTTGAAAACATGTACTATGGAGAAAATCGAAAAAAAAATTTTTCTTCACCAAAATGGTTTTTAAGCCAAAAATTTGATTTTGTATAGCAAAGAGCCACAGATCCAATACAATAAACGGTTTTAAGTTCAACCAGGAGAGGATAACCATACCGAATCAGGAATAAGTAACCAAAGCCCGGGTTAGGGTTAGATCTGTAATTATTATATTGGTAAACTATCATATTTTTGCAATTATTTGAGTGGGGGAGGCTCTTCGCTCTTTTGTACAAGTTTTTTATTACATAATTCATATTAATAATGACTAGGCAGATCCTAGGTTGCCGCCATTAACTTTGATTAGCCTTTTCTTTACAAAACATATTTGTATTGCACAGGTATTCTTTAGTCGATTTAAATTTACAAATTCAAATTTGTGCCTATAATTACAGAGATCTGATTTGCTATCAACCAAATCAGGCTGAAGTACGTAAAACAATCCTGATTGGTGGAAATAATTAATCCCCTCTGCGCAAGATAAATACAATTAATTCTTGTTGATGCACCATGAAGCCCTCATGTAACCACTTTAAAAAAACCAACCATGATTTCTGCAAAACATGTAAAAAGAAGTATTTGGGTATTCTCTCTTTCAAAGTAAGTTTTTAATAATTATTTCAACATTTATAATAACTGCATAAGGGAATGGAAAAATCATAGTTTGTTTACCATTCGAATACGGAAGCATGTCATTGAAAATAAAATCAATTTATTTAATAATTGCTGCGAAGTTCTATTGCATTGTAATCGTGATCAACTGCACAGAGGCCATATTCATAGAACTGCATTTGTAAATATCCTTTTAAGGGTTATTGTGTTAGTAAAACTGCATAGGTAAATATCAGGGTTGGAAAGTGGACCCTGACTCCGACAAAATGTGAGGCGGGTAGGCTGAGATTGGTCGAATCTATGTCGAAATTTAGTGTTTTGAAAATTTCCCATGTCAGAGCCTGCTGAGAAATTACGCTTAAACTGACTTAAAAACTAAAAAAAAACAAATGAATACAAAATTTTAGTTTTAAGGAAAACTAGTGAGGATAATAAAATCTCTTTTCGCTAATCGCTTGTACCCTTTTGCAAGGCATAAGTTTATTCCAGCAAGAACGTATAAATGTTACATTCAATGGAGCAATTTTGACATTATTCAATATTGACAAACAAGAAACTAGTAATTATTTACAAAAATATGAATTGTTGTCCCCAAAGAACTTTATCAAGTACGCTAGTTTGGTTCTAATGTTTAAGCATGTTAACAAAATGCCAACTGCATTAAATCTATTCAATGACATTGTTACATATAACCCAAGAAATCGCAAATGTATAATTAATATTCTTAATAAATCAAAACATTGGGAAAACTCAATTATATATAATACTGCAGGTTGCTGGAATAAACTGGACAAGGATGTTAGATTCGCAAAAGATATTAAAACATTTAAGCGTAAATTAAAACATAATCTGCTAAGTCATCAGAAATTAATTGGTTCATCAAAAAAATGCATGCATGGGAAGACTTTGTTTAGTTTAGTTTATTTTGTTGTTTATATAAATTTTAGTTTTTTGTTGAAGCAATACTTCTAATAAAGTGCTTGTAAGATTAAAAATTAGGGTCACAAAAACTGTGAACAATTAAGCATGTAAAAATATTAATATAATAGCACAAAAATTCATTCTGTTATCTACACTTAACACCTATTATAATATTTTGAGGTATATTTGCAAAGAGCCATAAAATTTCGCTCTATTTTCAACTATGTTATATATACTAGTGCCTTTCAAGATCATCATTTCTTACTAAAAAATTATTGAATGAAGTTGATGAGAAAATATACGAACTATTATTTCAATTAATGAATATTTCAACAAATGTAGTTGTAATTTAGTGTGTCTAATACTAATTTTATACATTAGAAAAGAAAGCTTGTCGTATCCAAAGAAGCACTGGGAAGTGTTGAATCAGTTCGCAACACAGAGAGATTTGACCAGGCAGGATGTGACGAAAACAAACCACCAGCTGTCAATAGTATTTGAATGTCACTCATTAACCCTCTAGCGGTTCATTACGTGGCTTTTTATACAAAAAACAAATTTATTGTTAATTTTTTCTAGTTTTTTATTGAAAAAATTTTTTGTAATCTTTTTAATTTATTGTTATTTTGTGAGTATTGAAAATTGTCAATTATTTGAAAATTTATTTAACATAGCAGTCTTTGGAAACTCGTAAAAAATGCTTTTAACTTAACTGCCCAAACTTTTTTTAAAATATGATTTTCTTCTTGGGGCTATTTTAGGAATGGGTCTAGTGCTGCAACATCAATAGCACCCACCTTAATACGACCCTTTCGATCGTATGTCTCCTGTTAATTTAAATGTATTATTCCCTTGTGTTAACACTGTCTTCAGTGGAAATCATTTCCTCTCGAACCCTATATTTTCTTCATTTCATATTCGATAGCAAAACTATCATTTTGTAAAAATTAATTCCTTAATATAATTTTGCATTGCAATTGATAGCTTTCTTTGTTCACTACTCAGCCTTTTTTACGGGGAACTATATATAAATATATATATAATGTATGAGTATATGATCTTAAATGAAAAGTAGTTGATAAATTCATTATTTTGAAGATTGAAATAACATTATTAGAGTAATTGCATAGTCAACGCTTTTTAACACAGAAAATTTGATGTTAGCTAAACCCAACCATTCAATTTAAGGTTTACTATTTACCTATCTCTTCAGTATCTAATTTCATTTCAACCTAACAAACGGAATCAGCATAGTGAATGTCTGTTATAATTCATAACTACTTTATTGACCTCAAAAATATGTTTATAGGCGTAACGATATGACCCAAAATTTCATTTCTAGCAGCTAAATATAGACCTCAAAATCATGAATCAATTGAAAATTATCAATTTTTACTGTGCCAAATTGTTATTCACGTAACAAATGATATAATTTTCAATGTTTTTTCGTCAAAATTGCAGTCGTCTGACAACATATTTTCTAGTTTGCTGAATGACTGGCGGACATCTCCACTAAATGGCTAGTATTTTCACAACAAATGATAAAAAGATATGCAAACATCACCACCTCCGTTGACTATTCCCATAAAATTCTGATTTTTATCCATTTTCTCATTGGCTAATGTGTGGCAGTCAACTTTGCCAAAATATGACCTAATAGACTTTATAAACTTCATGGTTGCCCAAGTTATAAATTACTAACCGTGAATTATTTTTCCGTACACTTATTCATCCTTTATTAAGGCCTGTTAACAAAGTTATGTGCACGGTGGTTCAAACGGTAAGGCGAGTTTCGAACACAGACTGTTGCCCTGTTAACGGCTTCAGAAATTAATTGGTTCATCAAAAAAAAATTCATGCATGGGAAGACTTTGTTTAGTTTAGTTTATTTTGTAGTTTATATAAATTTTAGTTTTTTGTTGACTCGGCTGAATCCGGTCCAACCCAGTTAGGTACATTTCTATGACTCTTGTTAAAAATTTTCTACACTTTTGCTGCTTGCTAGACCAAAGTTATGTATGCTTGAAACTTCTAATAATATCTTCATGGTCAAATTTAAACTTCTAATTGAGAATATTATACTAATGTACAATTTCAAAACGTTATTTAAGAAATTATGCGGCCTTTTTAAGATAAGATAAGATAAGATAAGATATTCTATATTTAGAGACTTATTTACAATTTCAGAAACTGATAAATTCTCTAAATAGCGTCAATAATGTACAGAAATAATAAAAAAGACATGAAATATATACAAGAAAAGCGTCATTTTAGGCTACGGATATTATAATCTTGTAGTAGTATAATCAGAATTATAAAATTTGTAGCCTATCCAAGCTTTTCCAAAGATGAACTTTTGCTTTAGAATTAATTCCTTAACACGTTTGCGAAAGTGTTTTACATCTTTAATGCATTTGATCTCTTGGGGAAATTCATTCCGTTGCCTTATTGCACTATTTATAAAAGAATTTCTCTTTATTTTAGATTTGAGTCTATAATTGGAGGCAATATTTTCATCATGTTTTTTAAAAACCGCTGTTACATGAGCTTTATTTAGAACACTACAACTGTTCTATTTTTTCAATTTAAGCTCATCTTTTCCAATATCTTAATCCAACTCTAGCCAAGCGCAGGTCCATCTCCGACTTCAAAGTCTGTTAGGATAGGACAGATGATTAATTCCATATTAAATATTTGTTGTCACAAAGTATCTTCAGTTACTATTTTGTAACTTTTCATAGTTTGAATATAATACATTATTTCTCTGTTGTTTTATTAGCATTGAAATATACTTTATCATATTTCTCTATAAGTTAAAGAATACAGGAAGGGTGTTCAAATTATTTTCACATTAGCCCGTTTGGGTCGTACTCGTTCATCTGCTAAACAGCTTTTCCAGATACCTCGCTGCTCGTCTCAGCAATTTTCTCGAAGTTTCGCAATAAGCGGTCCATCATTGTGGAACAAATTACCAGAGAACCTTAAATCCATTTCTAATCTGAACAACTTCAAAAAGAATTTGAAGACTCATCTTTACAGGGAACACGACTATAATGTTTGATAGATAGTGCTTTATTCGCCTTTGACCAGCATTTTTTTGCTTGTAAAGAGCGTAATGTGTTAATAATAATAATAATAATAAAAATATTATTATTATTTCATAAACATTTCATCCAAAATGGCTATATTTCTCAATGGAGCTTCGCTTAAGTAGTTCTTTAATTTGCTCTTTGTCATAAATTACAGACATATAGGTGTGGGCATTTTTTATTAGGAACGCTACAAATACAAATGTATTTTTGTCTTTCACACAATAGATTATTGCTATCTTTTTCAATAATTGGAATGACAATAATAGATCAAAAATCATAGTATATTAACTAGTTTTCTATTAATTAAGGCTAATACATAACACATTGAAAGTTTTTTAAAGAAAAATCACCGTTGTGATCAAACAAGAAAGGTTTCTAGTGCTTCATACTTTTGTCAACACCAAGAAAAAATTGTTCTAGAAAAACAAGTCAGAAGTAATCATAATCACTAAAACTAAGAGTAAATTTGGTTCTGCATATATACTAGGGATGCTTCGGGATCAGGTATCCGGTAAAATTGGCAATTTCACAACCGGTATCCGGTAAAATTTAACTTGTTTACGGATTTGTAGCTAAAATGTCTTAAAAGTAATATTTGATCATAGTTTCTTTAAAATTAAGAAAAAACTTAAAAATTAATGCTGGACTAACCCCCGAGAAGTTCAATTGTTAGCTAATAGTTGACACGACCCAACTCACTGGTAGACGTGTTTCTATGACTGGCCATATAGGCTGACAGCTGAAAAATATTAATGAAACTATATACATTAATATTTCATGGATTGTGCGAGACAAACGTGTTGCAGAAGTGTGCCATGCGTATTCTGGCAAAATATATGAGGGTTGACAATCTAATTGCTTCAATTAAGTCTACTGTCATAAAAAAATCAATGTTGTTAAATGCTTGAGAGAATTGAAATTCCAAGAGATGCTATTACTTCCACCCTTGATCTTGGAAAAGATATCTATTAAATAATTTATTACGATCATAGTGATAATGATTATATACGTTTTTGGTGTTTCTGTCGATATATTTGTTGGTTTTTGGTGGCATAGACAATAGTCATTATAAATAATAGTTTTGTGGTTCAATAAAGTGGTTCCTTAACACACATATCTCCTGCATAGTCAAAGAAATAAATCTAATAAATTACAGAATAAGCATATAATGTCATTACTTATTCATTCTCAGTTATGTCTGAATAATACATGCAATTAGTAAAAAACTAAAACAAGCATGATTTATTTTTCGTTACGGAGCCACAAAATATTTTCATTTTAATGTCGCTAATAATAAAGTATAAAATAGGTGCCATTTAAATGTTGATATCAATTCATAATTGATAAATGAGAATAAAATGCTACATGAACAGATTAATTTAAGTTTTTCCTTAGTGGTTTAAGTTTGCATTGATGTTTACATTGAATGAATTTGATGAATATCTTGTCTTATTTTCATGTTGATAAAACCCCAAAATTTTCAAATCAATTTCTGCAATATCATTGTCGGAGTTAGGATGTTGTCACTTGCATGACGTAGTGCAATGATTCCTCTATAATTTCCTACTAATAGCTTATTACAACGCAAAAAATCTTAAGGTGCTCAATAGAACACATGAATAGGGAAACTGCCTCCAGGCCGAGGCAAACGAAGTTGAAGAAAGTATGCCATACCAAATATTATTCACTAACAATCTTCCAAAATCAATTGTGTTAGTTTCAGACATATTTGGTTGTAAGGCTCTCTTATTTACTCTGTTGTTATTGGCCACTTCCTTACTGTTCGGTTCATTGAACATTAATTTTCTATTACCACAGTGTGTTTAGAACTTGACAATCTGCTGAATTTGGAATTCTCCATTTAGAAATTATGTGATCAAAAGATTAAAGCCACCTTTAAGATAATGACAGCATTGGGGTAGTTCCGTAGGTAGCTCTTTATAAAAATCGTGATTTTTATCCCAGAAAAATGTGTGATATACTGCACCAACTATATAACCATTGATGTATCCTGGAGTACCGTAAGGCTATATTCATATTTATACACTTTCAATTTCTTCAAAACAATCATCAATGGTTATTAGACGCTGACATGGTGTCCGCTTTTTGTCTTGTATACACTGTGTGTGGCCACTCCATCCCCTGGCGTGTCCGTTGCTTTTTTCATCCTATCGTTTTGTTTCAATGAGTAGCCAAGAAAACTCACTGCAATGTCCGGTTTTTCGTATGTTAAATGAGTGTCCTGGGGACAGCACTCCGTTTTGTCACTCAAATCTGAAAATTTATCATCAACCACACAGTGAAAGGACGCTGAATATGAATTCAATTTGACTTCGCGTATATTCTGGACACTTACTCCCATTTTCTCCATATTTTCCTTAATGTCAGGCATTAGATTTGTTAACTCTACTAACCAAAATTATACTTTTTGGAGCGTCTTCACATTAGTTTTAAGTTTGTAAATCAAAGCTTGCTTTCAATTTCCTGTTATAACAGGACATACCATTGTCATTTCAATTATTACTATTTTGACAATGCCTATCAATTACCGTTGGCC
The DNA here is from genome assembly GCA_900660155.1 of Hofstenia miamia. Lineage (NCBI taxonomy): Eukaryota > Metazoa > Xenacoelomorpha > Acoela > Hofsteniidae > Hofstenia > Hofstenia miamia. Next base: position 155,220 of record CABFPE010000307.1, read on the forward strand.
AAAGTGGTTCCCACTAGCGGACCTATCTGAACTTTCAAAAGGCTTACAAACAATTTCTGAACTTTCAAAAGGCTTACACACAATTGATCTAATATATTATAGTTGAGTTGACAATTCGTTGATTTTCATATTTATTTAATCCAAAATTTTCGAAGAATCGTCTTCTCTAGCACAAGTCTCGCTATCCCAACATGAATCACATTGCCATGCGTGCCACGAATTATTAGTATTAAATCCAGCGCACAAAAGATGTATTGTATTACAACAAGTGTTGCAAGACATGAATTTCGGAGATTTTCACATTGTTAATCACAAACCACGCACAACCGACTGTTCGCTGACATATTTAATTCTTTGATAGTGATTCAATATTTATTTTTTACATTCTTTTAAATATTAAATCTGTTACCATTAAGCACATAACATTCATTTGGCCGAAAAACCTCATTGTCTAAGCTTTTCTTACTTAAAAATTTGAATTGGTACAAGTTTTTTTCTTGATCTGATTAAAATTGTTGATTCAATTCATGCGTAATTCAATGATTTCCCATGAGTCTCCCCTTAATGATTGCATTTTATATACAAAAACGTAAACATTTCTGCATTTTTTTCAGTCTATAAACCCTAAAAAGTTTTATTAAAATATACTAACACTAACATCTAAGTACAATTTAAAGTTTCTATTTCATCTTCACCAATAGACGTAATTGGAGCTCGCATTGTCGCTTCTTCATGGAGGCGGGAGGTCGAAACTGGCGGGTTTTCGGACTCTAGATCATAAAGCGATGGTTGGACGCGGAGAACCACTGGCATTGCGTCGCGATGATACCCTTTGAAATTTGGATGCGACGAGGTGTATGAAACGGTGCCATCAGATGCGTATTTATCAGCGACACTCAAATCACTATAAACACTGTCACCTAAATTACATATCAACACAAGTTTTTGACAATTTTAAACAAAAACAAAAATCAGCGGGCAGCTGTTGTAAATTTTGGTTTAAGTAGTGTTTTGACAAATGGGTTATATAAACGCCTTTATGCAGATACATCAAACAAGCGATTGCGGTATGAATGGCGTCAAAAAAACCAAATTGTTTCTCTATAATTTCTACAGAAACAGTTTTGATTAAAAATAACTTTGCAAAAAAATATTTCAAGTCGGTTGAATTTTAGGTTCTACTCAAAAACGATGCACAAAAAATTGCCGTCATTAGAGAAGTACTTTGCCAAATTTTCGGGTTTATTGTGCACCTAAAGGCTAAAATCGATGCATTATTTTTAATAAAACGTCTTAGGAGTTTTCAGGAAGTCATTACGTTTTCAATGACATCACCATGGCATTAGGGATGTCTCCTAGCATCCCTTTTCTCCGGAATGTTAAATTTTAGATGTTTTTTCTTATTGAGTTATGCAATTGTGTTTTTCATAGGTTGATGAAGTTTTGATAAAATCAAAGCATTAATGGTGGCAAATGCACAGCAAAAATTAAGCATTTGATCATAAAGCAACTCTATCAAGTATGTAACCATAATACTTCTACATGTCTGCAGATTTAGAGTAAAAAATAAAATTTCAAATACATTACAATATTGCATAAAAACAAAAAAGCACCAGTAACTAAATTTTTGCATATATTCATTGAAATTCAATTGATCTTTGCAAAATTTTAGCTTGACCAGCTTGACTTTGTTATATTTACGTCATCAAGGACGTAATGAATCCCTGAAAATTCCTTTTATCTATGATATTTTGTCGATTTAGTCTCTAAGTGCTGGAGATAACGCAAAAATGTAAAAAAAGTTTGTTTGGAAAAGAATTCTCCTAATTAAAGCAATTTTAAAATCATAACTTCACTTCGCTTTTGAGGAGGATAAAAAATTCAACCGATTAAAAATTTTCCTGAAACAGATTTTCAAGCAAAACTACACCATGTCAGGTTGTTCAAACAGAACTTTTCAGACATTACCAAAATATGGACAACATATATTTTCAATTGCAATAATTGTCAAAAGGGCGAATTTTCTTTGTACTAACTTTAAAATTTGTCTTTGAAAAATTAGCTTTAGAGTGAGATTTAATGTTCTGTTGAGACACTAGGTTAGGTAATCGATCACAAATAGTTCTATGCCGAAAATGACCCGAGATGACGGCAAATCCTTGAGAGTGCCACAATTTATATGCGTGCATAAGAACAATAAGAGGTTTATGGTATTGCATAAAGCAGGACCTAGATATATTTCTAAATTCAGAGATTAGAAATACTAAAAAAGCCAATAAAAAGCACAATTGTAATAACATAAAGCATGCATTGCAAAGCTACATGTGGCGATATATGTTATTAATAAATTTTGACGTTCAAAGTTTCGGAGTGTTTGTTGTTACTGTAAGTTGTCATCTAGCCATAACTTTTAATAATATAATAAATTTACTTCTTACAGAGAGCACAAATCAGTTTGTAATGCAAACCAGATCTGAAAATCGGTTGCTTGATTATAACAATTTAATGCATTAGACTTGGTTCGAGCCCAGGCTAGTTGTATGAAATATTATAACTTCATGGTCCCATGTAATCCCAAGGCTTAACTTCTATTTTACCTAAAATTGTGAAAAACTGCTAATAATGTTCTTAAATTCGTAGTTTCAGTTTCTTAATTTATGATCCCGGTCTCATTGACGTATTTAGTCCTAGATTCCAGTCAAATTAAGGTAGATGGTTTTGCAGGTGCCTATCTGTAATAAAAGTTGTGGCAGAGCCTGATTTTGAAGTCCAGATCCATTCGCCTAATAAAAATCTAGGCCGAATCCTGACCCGGCCCGTTGATATTAGAATATCATTTTATAATGCACATTTTTAAATATTTTGTTAAAAATATAAATTGAATCAAAATAGCAAAATCTTCCCATTACGTGACATCAAAGCTTAGTAGAGAGCAAAGAAGGGAATGATAGATATCTAATTTTTCATATTATATTTTTTTAATCTGCCTAATTTAGAGATAATGTTTACGATCATAATAAACTTTATCACAAAGCTGAAAGCCGACCTGTTTGAAACTGAAAGACTTCAAGTCCGGCCCGGAATCTTCCAAAGCCCGGCCGGTGACAATTCTGTTCCTAATGCATCATGAGAATAGAAGATCTGAAGAAGTCGTCATTTTCACTTAGTATTTTGTTAAACTTATCTTGGCATGGAAATAAATTAGAAAATATAGTTGCATGATTTTTATTTTACTAGTGTATTTTCATGCCAAGATAAGTTAATGTTTAAAAAATTCCACGATCTTTAACATTTTAGATCGTTCTATAATATGATCAGGACGTAATTCAGGAGATAATTCCTACAAGTGCTTTGAAATGACAAAATACTGAAATTTTTTTGACTCAGATATATTTTTACAGAAATTTGAAATATTGAGATAGAAGTGTTTTCTTTCAAATGATAATGAAGTAAGTCATGCTAACAAAACATTTTAGATAACTGTCAGAATTTTGTAAGCGACTACCATGATTTCTTATTGACATTTACTATAGCTAGATCAATACTTTTTTACACAAAAACTAGCATTTTTTTACTAAAGAAAGTGACAAAAATATTCAAATTTTATATCCACAAATTTTCTATTTTAAGACAACCAATAAGCCTAAATAATTATGCATTGCTTATCTAAAATACATAAATTTCATTGCATACAACTGGATACGACGAAACCACAGCGCTTAAGCTTTGCAACTGAACAAGATTATTAATTGCTTAAGAATTAGCAAATTTAAGTAACAAAACAAACTGAGTTCAATAATGAGTAAAACGTGGTAAACGAAATTTATCTCGTGTCTCGTCCATTTAGTATAACACTACAATATTTTATCTGCAAAGCAGACTTGTCAACGAGCCGAGCTTCTAACGAACAGAGCCGAGCCAAGATGAGCCAAACCGAGCTTGAGCACTGAATTGGACATACAACGACCCCAAAACGAGTCTTTTTTCAGTTAAGCAAATTCATAGTTCTGTATTTTAATTTGACTATGCCGATTTTTTTATTTTCCCATTCAATTTACTTTTTCATAATCTTATTTTAAATTGTTTATTAAGTACTAGAAAGAGCTCTCCAAAAAACTGTGAAAGCACAATATTTTTGAAAGAAACTATCGAGCTAAAACAAGCCTCATTGAAAGGTTCTATGAGGCGAGGCGAGCCGAGGTGTGAAAATATTTTTAAGCACACACAAATGATTGAAAGCAAACAGAATTTGAAATTAATATAAGGCTGCTTACATGAGATAATGTTGTAAATTTTCGACCTTGCTGTAAGCCATGATTTCGATGGCCACATGCATCTATGCCATGCTCCGACGATTTTAAAAATTCGTTCACAGTCGACGAAAGGATGTTTGGGACGAGATTGACAACTGCTTATCCCGAACATCAAATTTGGTTACATGTTAGTTACGCTTATCAATCATGGTCTGAGTATTATCTTCTTCACTTTCCACCCTCGCTTTTCACCCAGAGATCCCAACTAGAAAGGGCGACTCAATTGCTAGCTGCGATTTCTATAAATGCTTACTCAGTTAAGAGAACGCTATCATGTTATAGCGCCTAAGGCAACATGGGCCCCTGCTGATAGGGGTTAGCAATTGACCTATCACTTGATAATATCCTTAATTCTTAATTCATTATCAGAAAAAATATAATTTGATTGATTATTTACTATTTCTAAGTACAAAATAGACACCATGTTTGACACCAGCAGCAGTGAAGTTATTGTATATAGTGTTTTTTAGAAGTTTTTGAAAAACATTCAAATATTTGACATTATTATTTTTATTACAATACAAATATTGAAAAGAACAGACATAGTTTGCATTATCTCGAAAAACAAATCCAGTTATACATGTGAACCTTCTTTTGTGGCGTCTTGATTCTGGAAAAAACCTCCAAAATGTGAATTACTTCAATGAGTATAATAATTATATCCGTATCTTAAACTCTCTTACCAGGTTTACTTGCATCTGTTTAAATTATTAATGCTTATTTACGACATGTACTGTGACAGAAAAACATTTGCTAAATTTGTATCGACTATGGTCAGGGCTTCCCATTTTGCTATTAACAGCTTCAATATTTTCTTACTTAATCTGTAGATAGAATACATTAAAAAAATCGTAGATAGACTCTTACATTACATGGATTGGAGCAAGGGAGTACGCTGGGATTTTTTACTGTGTGATAATGTGAAAACATTGAATAAATATACTAAAAAAATGCATTTCCTGACTTAGTATTAAAAATTTTTTTTGCCGAAATGTTTTGATTTGACCAATCTAAATCAATTTTGAAAACCTGAGGTGGGGCATTCCACCATTTCCTCTCTTGCATATGCCACTGAATAGCGGACAATAACATTGTTTTTAAACAGAATTAAAAGAAAAGCAATGTAAAAACTATTAAAAACTAAACAGGAACTTCAAGGGGAATTTTATAATGGATAACCTATCTATAAACTCATGACACAAAAAAAATATTAACATGAATAAACGCAGTAACAAAAATGGCAACGAATATTCATGAGTTTCAAATTGGAAATATAATTAATGTGTTAATACTCCCCCTATTAAAGAGTTTTGTTGATTTACTTATTGCTGCAATAATTTAACTCAATTATTTCAACACTGGTCTGAAATCTGACCGTCTTTGATGCACTGTTGAAAATATTGAAGGACTTTGATAGATTGTTAACAAAACAGATGCTTGAATTTTATTTGCTGGTTTAAACAGCACTTGGTTGCTGTTTGCTGTAAAAGCTTACATCTGTTAACAGCGCTATTAACAGCAGTGCTGTTGGGAGCCTTGACTATGGTATATCTAAACCCAGAAAAAATAAAAGTCACCTGTGGAATTAAATCGATGTTTACGATTAAAAACCTCGTAGTATATTGACTTTGATTCTCCAGTTGAATCCAAATTATCGAGGGTTTCTGGCAGGGGTTGCTCTTTTGTTTCTGGACAAATACACATTATGGATGCACTGCCAATTAAACACAATGCTGAGCCAATAAAGCTAGTTACAGTCCAATATTTAGTTTCGTCAGCAATCGCCACCAACGGAACAGTAACAATTCCAATCTAAACGCAAGTTACCAGCAGCTCTATTGGAACTCAAAATCCAATGAATTTATTTCATCTAAATAACTTGTATTGGCAAGGTTATATTCCTCAAATAATCATTGCTTATATTGCATATTTTTTTATATATTGTTGACGTGCACTTATTTGTTTAACTGCATTTCATGTTATATATTACTACACATTCACTACTCTTTACAATTTCAAATTCGGAAAAATTTCTTTTTTTATAGGCGAATAAATATTATACAAAATGTGAGAAATAAAAAAGAGGAAATAGTTTGCACTCCTGATCCAGCCCACAACCTGGAGTAGATGTAGGTCATTTCTGAAACTTTAACGGAATCTTTTTTTGACAAATACCTAACTTTAGACTTTTTCCCAATACAAACGGTGCAACAAAGACTAACATACCACTTTGCAAAACATCTGCTCTCTCTCAATTTAATTGGAACTTAATCAATAGCTACCATAAAGAACTATCAAGATAAAATTTTCAGCAAACGCAAAAAACACATTTCAAATACAAATACAAAATCCAATGTAGAAATCAATAACTCAAATATCTATTTCAAATATAGCTTTTGTCAGTTTATAAAATTTTATTGCGAAATAAGGTTCACTGCATAACGTTTTTTGTCAAATAATTGTGAATTTGTAGGTGTCTATGTTTTTCTAAGGATGGTCTTACAACCCCAACATATTTGTTGCAAACATTTATCTTGCATATATATATATAGAGAGAGAAAGAGAGAGAGAGAGAGATAGAGAGTCTGCTGCACACATTTTGTAGTTCTTTTGGTTAGTAAGACATACTTTGCTTTTACACGTTGCTACCTTCCTGTTGAAATATTGTTAAGGAAACCTCTAAATGAGTTATTTAGTCGAAGCCCATTAATCTGCAATCTAAAATTTGGAATTTATAAGGATATTGTGTAGCATGTTTTCTTTTAATCGATTTGCGCCAAACAACTGGATATATCCATAGTTAATATAAAGAAGTGTTTGGAATACAACGTACTTAAATCCAATAAATTTAAACTAAGTATAATATGATTCTTTCAGAGAGCTTAAATAAGGGGTTTAGTGTTATAGATATAATGTGCACAGTGGGGAATGAGTACGGCACGGTAGGGCACGGCACTTCACGATATAAGGCACCGCACAGTTCCACCACTGATTCCCAGACGTGAGCAATAATATTTGTTTCGTCAACTCAACTATTAATCAAATGGTTAAAATATAATTAGAGTTAAGAGCTGGAGTATTGATTTCTGCTTTGTAATAAATAATATCAATCATTAAGCTCAATTTCAAGAATGCTATCACATAAATTAATTATCAATAATTCTTGGAGTATTACATTTGGAATACTTATATAAGTTGTATCTATAAAATAAAAAAATTACTTTCCCACAAAGAACTGTCATTCCAAAGCCGATTCCTCTCACAGAAGTTGGGAAGAGTTCAATTGTATAAAGAAATCCCATGCTTTGTACAGCAGCGACAAGATATTTTTCAAGTCCAACACAAATTATATTTAGGGCTTTCAATTCATTTTGCCGCACAACCCAGGAACAAACCACTGAAGCAGCTGCAAGTATGAGTAAGATAACAAAGAAGCTTCGATGCCCGTTTTTGGTTGACCAAACCAGGGTGATAAAAGCAGATATCAGATCAATTATTACCCACATTATCAATGTGAAATTGTATGACTCTACATCTGCTCTAAAATACTGCTTAACATAGAACGCCATAGTATACTGATTTAATCAAATCTTAAATGCTTAAAACATAGAATTACAATCGAATGAATTTAGGTTACATAAACTAATGTGGTATTTGTTCAACACGGCTAATGCCTTGCAGACTGTATTTATCACCAATAAATGGTTTTCTTCAGAATGCCCTCAAATAGGTTTCCTCATCACAACTCAGCGTTTCTTCACAATAAGCTTCAGTTTAATTAACTTCTTTGCTGATAAACATTTTATTTACAAGGCAAATGCATTGCTTGCTCCACTGGTCAGCATTCCCTGCTAATAAGCTGATTACCACCTCTAACTTTATGCGTACTCTATATTCTTTGAATTTTAGTGGTACTTGGATTTCGATAATTATGGGAATTGTTTTTCCTATAATTTGACTTAACCCCATTCAGATTGGAGTGGGTGAGTTCCTGAAACACCCACCTAGTTTTTTATGCATCAAGGGGAGGTCTTAGCATTTTGTGATGTTTCCTAGAATCAAATATTTCTAAAAAATCATATTTATAAGAAAATGCAATAAAGCCTATGTACATTTAAGCAGGGCTATGCCCCTAAATTCTTGGAAAGGGGTCTCAAAATTTGAGTGCTGTATCATTATATTATACCTTAGCCAAATTTAGTTTCTCAAAAATTTGGATCCAACACCCCAAATAGTCATATAAATTTAATAAGGAGGTGGCCAAAGCAGCTTTGGTAAGTTTATTATTCTTAAGTTAAATGTCACTCTATGGCATGCATTAAAAAAGTTAATCCTAATTATTTACTCTCAAAGAAAATCTTAGCATTAATATTGACCAATTTTATTACCTTCTTAATATAAATACTCTATCAAATGACCATCTAAGCAACTCTAAATATCAGGTTAATTTCCCTGGGACTAATAATTTATACCCAAGCCTAACTCTGTGTCTGTTTACTAACCTAGACCAAAAGTCGAAGCTTGTATAAAATCAAGGTGATTAATTGCGTGCAAAATGCATACACACATGTGTAAAGTACCAGTACGAAACTTAATAGATTATAAATATTAATATGGTAAACCGCTTAAACGGAAATGATATCAGTAGTCTTACACCTCATAATGTGGGAGGATGGATATTCATGAAGTAAGCAAAAACTTGTCTCTGAAAATCAAAGACTAAGCGTTAAATGTTGGCAACTGAAATATTCTTCGTAACGGATCACCAAAATTGACCA
>CABFPE010000307.1:164315-179548 GCA_900660155.1 Hofstenia miamia
TAACAATTTTTTACTTATTATAAATTGCATATTTGCGATTTTTGACATTACCACATTCTACTAATAGTTTTCAAACAATATAAACTAAACGACAATGACAATGATTTTAGTACAAACTCGTTAAACAAAAGCTTGCAAATGCAAACAAATTATTTCATGTACTGTTATATTCGTTTTAATTCGAAGATTGCTAAACGGTTCATCAGTTAAGAGATTGGTTATCAATTATCACCTCCGCTAAACGCTATTTAAAATCTCTAACAATATTTGATTCTTTGCGCAGGTGAATTATTTAATGTTTAATTTACTAATTCAGCAAATGTACTTTGAATATCTTACTTCTGTATGTCGCCTAGATATCTATTTAGCTGATAAACAGAATCGGAATAAATTATGCAAACACCAGTCCAGACACAAAGAAGTGTTAATGCACGCTTCTGAAGAGTTTTTGCTCGGATGAAGTCGCTAAAGTCTCTTCCAAGTATTTGAATTGAGGATTGCGTACCCATAGTTCTGCGACTTGATGACCGCATGTGTTTGATTCGATCAATACTACTGGTGCCTAAGGCGTCAAGAAGGCCTCGATCATTGACATTCCCATTTGAAGCTGCAATCTTGTAAATTATTGCGCGTGCTTGGTCAACTCTAAACAGTTTATTCAATACAAGAGAAAATTCTACAGTCGATGTTGTGTTTAAATTATAACTACATGTTTTACATTGTAGAAGATTATGTTAGGGCCCGGCCAATACTAGAAATTTGAGTCGAGTTCGAATAGGCGAACACGAGCTAAACAATCTACTCAATCTTGAATGGCATCTAATTTTCTTGAAATTTCGCCTACAATGTCAAAAAAATCCATAGAACTGCCACTATATATCTCAAATTGTAAGCCACCGGGCTTGTTTTCTGTCATATAGTTGAACATGCTGCATTTCCTGACGTACATTTATATAGCTTAGCCCAAAGAGAAAAATAAGACCTAACTTTAACTAGAACCAAGCTTGGGCGAGGTGATGCGAGCTTTTTGAAATCCAATGCGATCTCAATTCTATTTTAGCATTCAGGGGCGTACCCGGGATTTTCTGACAGGGGACATCATCATCATTACCAATTGCGGGGCAAAGTCCCGCGAAAATTTTGAAAATATTGAGAAAATAGACCCTAAAAATGCATTTCACGATCCTAGATTTTAAATTTTTCAGTTTTTTTCGAATAATTTTTTGATTTATCGAATCAAAATTAAATTTGGAAACCTGACGGGGGGGGTTGAGACATTCCACCATGTCTCCCCCCTGGGTACGCCGCTGTTAGCATTTAAAAAGTCGATTATCTATTCGATTATTGAAAATTTAACTTGCTTTAAGCATATATTTCCCATTTGCTCTAATGAATATAAGACTATGAAAAGTTTCAGGATCGAGTGATTGTCTGAACATTTTAAAAGTATTGCATCGAAAATTAGTATGTCTTGCTTAAAACGTGTCATAGAGTACTGTTTACGTATAACAAAATATAATATTGGCTTTCAACAGAAAATGACGATGTTTTGCTAAAAATTTTCTGATCAACAATGACATTAGAACAATTATTTCGATTTGAAATCACATTTTGATATGCTTTCCAAAAAATTATTGAAACTTACTAATTAAGCTGAAGGGTTTCTATTTAGAAGCCCTTGGGTTGAATAGTTGATTTTGCCCTAAATTTGACCTAAAAAATATCTTAAAATTTTTGACATTGCAACCATATTAGATATTTGAAAAATCCTCACTTTTCATATCTAATCAAATCTTGTAAATGTTTTTAACCGAAAAAAACATGTTAAATTTTTCGGGCCTCATTTCTTAAAGATTGGATAATTTTTTTACTTCTAAAACGACAATATGTATTACTAGTGTAATTCTTTTTAAAGACAAATAATAATCGATCGAATTGGCCTATAGTAAATCGACATTCGATTCGATTATTAAGTTCGGGTTCCAATTCGACTCGAACTCGACTGAAACCTAAAATGTCAACTTGAAACCGCCTAGATTATGGGTAAAAAATTTATTCATTACACAATAGTTCAAATCTCTGATGATATTTGTTTATAAATTTGAGCCATGCATTTGTGAATAAAATTTCTATTTCAATTCTTGCTTAACAGAAGTTGCTGGATTCAATATCTTCCACGGCATTTTTTATTAATAATTGTGAATACGATTGCTGTTTTAGAAATCCAAATATTATTTGCCGACATTCCAATGCGGTACTTAAGATATTCTATTTAATACAATCTGATAAATTGATTATGGAATGCTTAAATATAAAATGTACATAAATAAAATCCAGACTTGTCAACGAGCCGAAATTTCCAAGCTCGGCTCGGCTGGTTTAAATTTTGTGAAAGTTCGGCTCGGTTCGCCACATAAAATCTTTGAATGAGGCTCGTTTTAGCTCAGTATTTTTTTAAAAATATTGTGCTCAAAGAATTTTTAACATAGCTCTTCCTATTATTTAATAAACATTTCTTAAATAAAATTATAGAAAAGGCATACTGACTGCAAAAAATAAGAAAAATCTCAATAATCAAATTAACAAGCAGAACAATAAACTTGCTTTGCCTAAAATAGGCTCGTTTTAGGCTCGTTGAATATCAAATACTGTGCTCAAGCTTGGCTCGGCTCGTTGACAAGTCTGATAAAATCCCAAGTGCGATCATTCAGAAAAGTCAAATATTGGCATGATACTGAATAGTAACCCGGTATGATCACTATAACAAAACGTTAATACACAGAGCTTGAATTTTATGTTTTTGTTAAAAACAAGCATAGTTTAAAAAATATTGGATTATTTCAATAATTTTTCTGTCACTGGAGGTCATTTACTATGTTTAGAAATTTTAAATTCTGGCGATACTTTACTTTGAGACATAGAGTATGAAAGAAAACTCTTTTCAATACACTTTGGTTATTTTCTGGATCATTCAGTTTTTATTGAAGCATTGGAGTGAAGTTTCCTTTAAAAATCTAAGTGAAACTTTATAATGATTAATGAAAATGACATATATATATATGTCTCTTATGTTGTCTATATAAATAACGGAGGAGATTTAGCCGAGTGAAAATCTAGTTTCTTACTTTATCAATTCTAGATATTGATTTAGTACATTTTACCTCTAGGAGAAACCTACTTAGAAGAAACTAATAACCATCGAGGGGACTCGGGAATTAACCACCATGCCACAAAATACAACGCGGAGGGGACAGTTATAACGCATTGAAATATCTGCCATTCTGTGGTCGCTTTGCTTATCGCTGCCAATGTGAAAATTCCAATAGAAAATAAAACTTCAAACGCAATTACAACGATAATACGCCAATTGGGTCCTAAACGCATCCTTCTGAACAATAATCTAAAGAAATTGAACATCGTTTGCAAATAAAATGTACCTACAAGTTCTACTGCTAGAATTAACAAAACACTGTACATGCCGGGTAAAGTTGCTCCAAGAAGAAATCGCATGAACAAAAATGAAGCAAAACTATACATGAACGCTACAATTAATCCGAATAGGGTGTGTAGTGCAAGAAGAGAGAAGAAAGCCATCTTGCGTCCGTAGTGGTCTGCAACCCAACCACTTAAGACACCTCCAACAATTATTCCTAAATCACGCTTAAAGAAAACTATATTAGCAAGATTTAATCGCGATAAGAAATAAAAAATGCCCCCCAAATTTTCTATTGCAATCATTTTTAATCCCATCTCGCCCTATAGGAGGGGGTGCTTTCTGAGAACCCCCTCGAGAAATAATGTTGTTTCTTTAAATTTGAAAGAATATTTGGCCCCCATTTTTTCCTTTTTCTAAAAATGCATTAGGAATACGAATAATTTCGAGTGGTAATATTGCCATGATTACCTTTTGAGATATATTTATTTTATTCCACAAAACCAATATATTATTAATTTCATCTTGTGATCAATAAGTTACTCTGTAAATATTGGTTTATATATTGCACATTTATTGGGTAAACAATGGGTACTTTTATACTTAATTATTGCAAATATAGTATTATCGGCCGGTTTTGATTACATAGTTATTTAGAAAAGATTTTTAAATTGTTAAAAATACTGTAGTTATAATATTAAATTTAAGAAAAGGTTTAATTTTTTACAGCGGCTGATCTAAAAAAGTTCATAATTAGGGCAATATTTAGTGACTAATTCTTGATAAAAAGTGGGTCAGAATACCTTGTGAATAGTGGAGAAAAATATTATATAAAATTATCAGAAAAATATATTTATGCAACACAAATAGGGTTCATAAAATCAAGGCATAGTTCTTTTAATATCTTGGGCTTATAATGTATAATTGACATCAGTAATTATGAGAAACAGAATGTTAAAAATAGATTTTAATAAAGTATGCTATTCAATAAATAGCTAATATCTTTTGAATACTCTTAAAAAATTGGTTTTCATCCAAATATGAAATTTCTTTACGACGGGCATTAAATTTTTCAAAAGCACATAAAACTACATTCTTTCTCTTGAATTTTTACTTTACAACACTATTGACAACTATTATATTTAACTATTTTCAATATAATATCGATATTTTCAATTATAAGTTTAACTTAATTTTTACAAATAATGTTGCTTGTAGTGGTTAGGGATGTGACGGTCTCGGGGCTAATTTAAAATTCATGAAATTTAACACAAAAAATTTGTGGAACGACAATTTTTCCGTCTTGTTGCAAGATTGAATCATGCAGTTAAGAGTAGTGTTCTTCAGCCTATGGCCGACTACGCCAAGTACCCACGGCCATGGCCTGTTTTTTGTTTTACAGCTAAAATCCCGCTTAAGATTCTGGAAATTTTGATGAAAAATTTATTTCTGTGATTTTATTTGTATTTTGTTTTTAAAACTTAATTGCATTGACCATTTTCTCTAAGTCTTCATAAGTTGTGCAATATTCAACTGTACTGTTATGCTTTTGTATCATACGCACCACAGTAGAGTCGCAGGTACCCAAATCTTCAGCTTGTAATTGTAACCGCAGAGTATCCTTGTTTGACTTAGTCATTATGGCCACTACATAATTATATAATCCATGAAAATATGTGTATTTGCTCTACAAGGTACAATGATATATAGCGTACAAGGTTTCAAACATAAAGTGTTCCAAACATTGTAATATTAGTCTTAGGCCACATAATGTGCATGATTAGCTGTAGCCCAAACTTTTTTTCACTTGACTATGTATATATATATATATATATTTGACTTTTCATATTTGAAAAAAATAGAGTGAAGCTTAATATTATAAAGGATGATATTAGACAAATTTCTAACTTTCTTAGCATGCTCTATGTTAACTTTATACCTGCAATAAATGTTGCAGACGTTGCCAATTGATTTTCTATAGCATCACACTGCAAATCAATGCTATTGATGACTTCCTGTTCAGTTTTAGTGACGTTATCATCAATCTAAAGTATGTATTTTATGCAAAAGAATGGCAACAATTTTGCAATCAAATCATTACTGGCAGGTGCTCGTGACCAGCCATTCGTGGACTGCTTTTTCGTTGTCACGTGGGGTTATACCAAGATAGCATTAATTATTTTTCTGTAATTATAATTATAATTATAATTATAATTATTTTCTATAATTTGCTCAAACCACATAAGCAATTGAGTTATTTGGCTGGGGTAGCCTTTTAGTGCTGGGCATAGAACATTTGCCAAAGCAACTTTGTGTTTTATACAATTTAACTATATATTCTCATTTAAGTGAAAGGTCTCATTGGAATGTCACTGGTCCTAGGCACCCTAATCTTATTAATACTGTAATTGATCGAAATTTCTACCTAGCGGTGCTAATTAATGCTTTTTCTAGATATATTTGAATAAATTTCTAGGCAATGATTTTAAACAAACTTCCATTGTTTTGGGCAGTCGTAATTTTGAAATTTTATAATTTATGATAGTTCTGCTGGAGAAAAAGCTAATGCCAGCAAAGATTAACGGTCAACAATCGATTACCTGTGAAAATTTTGTGGAATTGACCGAGATCTTACATTCTTCGATTTTCAAGGGATCATAAAACAAAATCAAATCTGCCACGTAATGCAATGCTACTGGAATTGCTATGAAAGCGAGCGTTAGGCATCGTACAAGCTGATATCTAAAGACTTACATTTTGACATGTAATATATTAGCAAAATACTGACCATAAGCACTAAAATTTTATATCCATCTTATCTACATACATTTCTACATTTAAACTCTGAGGTTCCGAATTATCGGGGGGGGGCGATTTCTAATAATTTTTGCAAATCAAAAAACGGGGTTGTCTAAATTACTGGGGTCTCTTTTAAGTTATCCAATTTTCTGAGTAACGTAATTAATCCTAATCAAATGTGTATAATATTATTTTATATTAAATAAAACAGCTTTTCTAAAAGAGAAAATCTCCAAATCAAAAAAGGGGGTCCAAATTGTCGGCGAAGGGGAGGTCTCGATAATTCAGGACCTTAGAGTATTCCTAAAAGATACATGATTTGTTTCAAAAATATTCTTTCTACACCTTAATCCAAAATGGTAGTATAGCTTAACTAAAAAAAAGTTGCCACTTTTCAAAATTTGATTATCATTAGTTTTCACACTGGTACATTTAAAAGTTCAAAATATTGCCAAATACTCGAGGAGTTTGTACCATACGCAACTTGCTTTCATCCCGATTCATGGATCTTAGAACAAGATGAAACAACCCCTCATACCTCAAAATCGACAAAATAATTTTTTACCAATTAAATATTCAAGTTATGGAGATCTAGTACCCATAGACAACAAGTGGCACATTCTGAAAGATTTTGCAGAGAAAAAAATCCCATAAATCTGAAAGAATTAAAGAGTTACATCCTTGAATCGCAAGAACAAATAACTCAAGAAGTTAATGGATTCAGTTTCATGACGCTTATCTACGTGTCATGCATTGCATTGCAAACTTGTCAAATAACTTTGTCACCAAGTTACAAGCTGAGACAATTATATTTTCAAATATATTATATAAGCTTCTATTTGTATTTCGTTTGTGTTTATAAAGTGGCCACTTTTTTGATTTGAGCTACATATTTTTATGGAGTGATGCCTTGTCCGAGTTGTGTGAGAAACTAATTAATTGAATAAAGTTTGATACACAAGTGGAAATGTATCACTTTTTCTAAGCATAATATTCATTCAAATTTGCAGTTGAAGCTTAGCTTAGATTAATTGGACATTTTCTAGAGGTCATCTTTCTCGGCGTGCCGCAAATATAATCAAGGCAATTACTAAAAGCTAAAAAATTATTCTTCTGCTCAAAGATGAATTGTTATTTTCGTTAATATGTCATTGTGCTCAATCACATTGAGTCTCTACTAGGTGATACTAGTGTTCTGCTGCAATGGACTCAGCCACGGCTTAGCCATTAGTCGTTCTTAGCCGCAACCAACATCCGGCTATTTCAACGACCAGCTGCGGCGAAAGATATTGTTTTACGGCCAAAACTTTGGCAAAGATTAATCTCTGAACATTATGATGAACAATATATTTCCATGATTTTTATTTGTATTTTTGTTATAAAAACTTATTGGCTTTGACCATTTTCCTTAATTGTTCGAACTATGAGCAAGTCTTAATCGTTCCATTGAAAATTGCAGTATTTTACCGACAACGGCAAAAAAAATCACGGCTAACTGCCGGGTACGGCCAAGCATTACGGCTTACGGCCGGCCAAAGTCAAAATTTATATTGCACAGCTGGTTATGGCAAAGAATATTGCCTTTGCCATTGAACACTAGATGGTATCTCTTTACGACAAGCATGCTAATCTCAAATGAATAGCTATTGAGAGCTACCAACAAAATGCTAGACTAAGTGTAGTTTTCTAACGAAATATCAGTCTTTAAAAATTTATGCAAATAAAATTAATGTTTTCAGAGAAATATTGGATTCCAAATAAGTAGAATATAGTTAATTGTATTTTTGAAATTCTACTTCACAATAATTTGTTATTAACATTCTTCAATGTACATTGTGTAATGTAAATGATCATACATGGGCTGAAACTCAAAATTTTGAAGGAGCAAGAACTGATAACGGTTAACAATGTGATTGGTAACAAGAGCAATTAAAAAATCACATCACCAGTAAGTGGTTCAACTGCACTGCAATGCAATTATAATTACATAATCCAACTATAGTAGTAGACGTGCAATGCTTTCAAATGTGATAGATCACATGTGATCCAACTATAGTAGTAGACGTGCAATGCTTTCAAATGTGATAGATCACATGTGATGAAACACGTAAACTAACCGTACGCTAACGATCGAATATCAGTTTGTGGTATTATCTTGGTAAAGATACGTAGGTAAAGTCTGATAAGGAGAATTTTTATACGACTAAGTAGATAGCGATAAGAATTCATATTGGTACATTTTCAGAAATCTAAGTAAAGCATTAAATTATATTTCCTTCAACTGTGATTTGGTTATAAAGATGTATTTGAGATAGTTTTGATTCAAACTAGTTTTTGTAATGTTTGCTGTTTTAGAAAAAATCTTTCACAAGACAATCATTTCTCAAACAGCCAGCATGCATCACTATTATATTCTTCAATGAACAACCTTAACCAGTGATGCTAAACATAAAACCAGTTGTGCCAGGGCATTGACGTCTATGAAATTTTTCGTATATCGTGTATTTTATAGATATTGCTTCGTATATTGTTTTCGTATAGTATTTCGGTATATCTGTAATAGATGTTGAGACATATTTTCTTTAAAATATATTGCCATTTTTGCTTCATATACATTACAGTTTCTCATCAGATGTTGAAGAGAAACCAATTATCTATTAAAATCTTCTCTTGCGTTAACTTGCACTTCACACAGTCTCTCGAACTGATCCCCAAAGTATTCAATCTGCTTCATCTTTTGTTTATTCAGTTGACTTGGTATATATACGATATTATTCTTAACTTAATCATATATTCACGTATATGCATTTCTCGTATACTCTTATACCTGGTATGTATACATCAATTCCCTGAGTTGTGTATAGTTTTGCTTGACGAAAAATTTAAATTGATTTATGAACGTAATATACATATAAGTAAAATTGTCTGCGATTGTGTCGATGAAACTTTGATGAAGTAGAATTCAAGTAAAACAGAATGAATTTGTTTCTCGTTTGAAAGAAAAGTACCTGGAGACCATATAATTACCTAATCACACTTTCACCCAGAACATAGTAGAACTTATCAGGAATTTCAGAATGATATTTACATTCAATATTGATTTCATAAGTTTACAAATGATAATTAATCGACAATGTAAATATAGAGCTTATACGGTATATCTATATGTTATTCTGTACACTATATGCTATATTCTTTCAGAATCTTGTAAATGTCGAAATCACTTTGACTAAAAAGATAAAATTTGAATGGTTAAAGTCACATTTGATTTTGTCAAATTTTTTCCAAGTATCATTTTGCAAGAATTATGAGTGGAAAGAAATTGAATAAATAGAATCAGACGAAATCTTACTTGCCGAAACGCCCAACTTGAGACAAAATGTCGTGATCAAATTCTACTATAGATTGTATGCGAATGCTATTAACAGTGGCGTTGCTAACAACTGTTTCACTCATCAGAACTTTATAATGCTTTTATCTTCTGTCAACAGGTTCTGCATGTCAAATGAAATTTATAGTAAACAAAGAGTAATCTTACGTGCAATAAAAAGTATTGTTGTTTTAACTGCCATCATTAAAATCGCATTCAAGCGTTTTTAGCCCTTTGGATGAATATGTGAAGAATTAAACATTATCAAAGGCAAACTTAAGCAGCCTCTAAATTTCTAAACAATTTTTTATGATTTTTTTGAAAAAAATTGTAAGTACTCACAACTCACAAAGGCCACACGGGATGTGTAGTGTATCCTTTTTCGATTACGTTTTAGATCATTCTCGATCCTGGCCATTCAAGACATGCCTTTGTGCGAATTTTTCAACCCGAATGCCACAATTGTTTGAATGTTTGGTATTTATAAAGTAGAGCAGTTGAGAATAGTTGGTATGCTCCCATGGACACTAGACCTTACTATTATACATAGATGTAATTAGAAACTTTTGTAAAAATCCGAAGTTTGCAAAGAAAAATAGTCGGTACTTTATGTACTTTAGTCATATCAATACACCTGAATAGGCCTGGAAACGGGTCAAATTGTTTGAACCCGACACTAACGATATGTAGACCCGACCCGAACATTCTTAATAAATTTGACCCGATTGCACCAACACAAACAAAATTATATATGTTTTCAGACATTACTAGATAGACAGTAGTTGGAAAATAAAGGCTTTGCTATGCAGGGGTTTTTATGCGACAAAACACTTACATGTAACATATTGTTTAATGTTGCGTCCCCCCTGATTGAATGGTATTGTATGGGAATATTTCCCTTAATCCATTATTGATTTAAACCCCTGCCGATGAATTTAAAATGAAATTAAAATACTGTACAGTTTTGATTAAACTTTAGTTAAATTTTAAGGAGTGTCGATATTCCTATCAACCCCTCCTGAATGCGTGTAGACTCCCTTAGGTGATAATGCTGGCTACAGGCCTGGCATGTAATAAACTTGCAATTTGAATTATCATATTTTCATATCCCACAGTACCTATTTGAACAAATCAATTGTATTTTTCTCCGCTTGGTAGTTTACAATTAAAAAAAATTCAATTTTCTTAAGCAATCATAGCGATTATAATAAGCAGTGTTGATGAACACCAATTGCCAAATTAACTTAATTTTCATTGTAGTTAAAACCATCCCAGTAAATCTTACAGAAACTTCATTATAGTTAGTGCATTTTGATAAACTACTTAATATACAAAAATTTTTTCCCACGGAGTCCAGGGACCAGCACGGAGCACTTCGATAACGATATTGTTACATACTATAAAACGAGCAACTTTTTGCACTATTAAAACTTTTACGACTCAAAGCAAATTTTAATATGTGATTCTCGTGGAAAAACTAACCAATTACTGCATTCTAAAAGAAAATAACCCAGCAAGACAAGAACCACATTCTCGTGGAAAAATTAACAAATTACTGTATTCTAAAAGAAATTAACCCAGCGAGACATAAGAACCGCATTCTCGTGGAAAAATTAACCAAATAGTGCATTATAAAAGAAATTAACCAACGAGACTTTAGAACTAATTGTCTAACCTTACTCTTAAAACAGCACTCGAGTTCAACTTTCACAGTGAGGGTAGCAATTAATAGATGACTTCCACAGGTTGTCATGGAAACAGAGTTCCAATCAAAATGTAAGTAAAACATACACTTAATGTGTGTTCGCAGTTGCAACCTACAGATTTAGTTAGCACATAATTTTAAACAACCGAGCAATTTGAGGTAAGTTATGAATCTTTACTTTACTCTTAGAAATATACTTATATGTAAAACTTTGAAATAACTGAACTAGGATTTGGAAGAAACTTTTCTTTGGGATATTCATATAACAGATCCTGTGTAGTGTTCTGCGGCTATAGGCTGAGGCTTATTCGTTAGCCCGCAGTAGCCGAGGCTAACAGCCGGCTACAGCCAAAGATTTTGCTTTGCTCTCAAAATCCCCGCAAACATTCATTTCTGAACATCATAATGAATAATTTACTTTCATGATTTTTATTTGTATTTTTGTTTGTAAAACTTAGTCGCTTTGACCACTTTTTTTAATTGTTCGAACTATGAGCATTTTTTAATCGTTCCCTTGAAAATTTCAGAATTTCATTTAGTCAATAACTAACTAAATAGCTAAAGATTACGCCCGATTGCGGGTTGGATTAAAATATATTTTGCACGGCCGGTTGTGGCCAAGAACATTGCCTTGGCCGCAGAAAACTAATCTTAGGTCCTAAAACATGTTATTATAATTTATTAATATTTATTATAGACATAATTCTGCGAAATTAAATTTAAATTATTAGAAATTTTAAAAATTTACAATAGAAGTATTTGATTTTTGTAACACGTTAAGGTACATTCAAATTTAGTATTTTTATTCTTATAAAAATATTTAACGTAAATAGTAACTGTCAGGGGCGGATCTGGATGAGGGCACTGAAACCCCAATACTCGAGTTTTACATAATAATTTTCATTCTAGTTTTGACAAAAATTTGATTCCTCATACATCTCTCTACATATTGTGATAAAATTTTTAAAGGTCTTAATGATGTTCTAGTCCGTACTTTCTACCATTGAATTTGAGCTTCTTCGAATCCATTTAGAAGTACGTTAATTTGTTTAATGTATTATATTTTATGTTTATATATAGATACATCTATATTGATGTAGATATCATAGACATATTTTAATTTTGTAAGTATACCATAATATAGAATATTAAATCAAAATGGTCCCGTCTCAGTTAAAATTGAAAAGTTGGTGCCGGTCTCGTACTGATTCTGTCTCATGTTGTGTTTTTGTTCCCGGTATTAGTCGCGTGGATCTGGTATCAGGATTAGATCTATTTTCTCAGGACTTTATTGACTAAACCACCATAATTGTTTTGTGAAATCTGGAGTGAGGAAAAGACATTAATACATATATTAAAAATTTTACTGAATTTTTTTTAATTTGCATTGGTGGTTGGTCAATCTTTAGCATTTGTTTTTTCTGCTACAACTTGTAATTACAACTTCACATTATTCGAGTACAGAAAAAGCGTTCTAGAACTTTTAGTATCATATCATTAATTTTCAACCTTATGATCCTTAGCAATTTGAGAATTAAATGAGCTTAGTTGATTATTAAAGTTCTATGTTGGAATGAAGTTGCATTTATCTGGCTTAGGATCAAAAGAAAATACCAAATTGAGGGAGATGATAAATCTCTAATATTACTAGGTTTTTATATAGAATGGGAATTTATTTTGCTCAACAAAACTGAACATTTAATGGAAAATAGTGTTCCTAATTTTAGAATGTCTTAAAAATTTAGTACAAAAATGCAAAATTTTAAAAATAATAAATTCAATAATATTGTGAATACATTTTGAACATCATTTGAAATATGTAAATATATGGAAATTAATAAGAAAAATTAACAAGTGGGGATGGACTTCAGAAGTCCTCCTCACCTAGATCCGCCAGTTCTCAGAACCTGAAATAGAAAATTTATAGTTTTTTGAATACACATTCAACTTTACATTCAGAATGCAGATATACTTGTCCGTGTTCCTCTTCTCGATGAATATCAATGAATGACAACAATGATGACTAAGGCAACCCACGAAATGGTGTTTGGAAGCTGGTTGATTTCTGTTGAGGTGTAGCAGGGTTGAATCTTGATGACTCTACAGGACCACTAGCAAATGCCTTGGGTGTACAGAACATCTGAAATGTGGTGACATTAATATACTTAACAGTTTCAAATTGACCAGTGTCCAACTATTGGAGTACATACAAAGTTCCAGTTTCATTGAAGACTTTGACTTCACTGATTGAAAGCAAAAACAGGGACATGGCCAGCTACAAACATCTAGGAGAGGACTAAAATAGCTCATAGGTATGGAGCTCACAGGTGTAAACCAGCACAGGTCGGGTCAGTGTTTTATTAACCGGTCTAAAACTTGTCAAATAATGACTGAGTGAATGACAAAGATTTAGCTTCTCTTAATTGAATTTTGATGAAATCCGTAATTCTTAAGTTCAATCTCCAAAATTTCAAAATTTATTGAATTAAAAGGTTTCCTTAAGCCTAAAAGCCTATGCTACCTGATAAAAATTGGGACCTACTTGAGGATATTTTTTCAGTAATTGACATAATTGCATCACTTATAAAAGGTTTGGTTGATTTGTATGTGCAGTATTTTTTCAAATAATTTAGTAAAAGGTTGTGTTATTGAGATTGACCTATAATTTATAAGGGGATGTCCATTTTTATATAAAGGTGTTATATCTGATTTTTTCAGTATCTCCAGAAATTCGATTTCAACTATGCATTGATTAAATGCAAATAATAGGTGGTCGCCAAATATATGAAAAACAATTCTTAATTATAATGAAAGGTAAATGAGTCGAATCTAAAGATTTGTTAACGTCTAGATTTCGTACAACAACTTCTGAATTGTTTTAAGGAAGAAGACCTAAATTGCAAAGTCGACTTACAATTCGATGAACGAGAATTAAAGGTGCTTGAGGAAAAGGATAGATATTCATTAACATCAAAGTCATAAGTTCCAATAAGTAATTTGTTAAGAAAAATAAGATCAAGATATTTTAAGTGAAGATTTTTAAGACAGAAGAAGAACCAAGATGCCGGCACTGTGAAGCATAGCTTAGAGATGACAAGCAGTATGTTTTAAAAAGCAATCATTTGTTTGAATAGTGGGTAGACTTGGGTATTACAGATTTCAGATAAAACAAAGAAGAAAAGAACATTTTATTGGTTGTTTTAGTGCATCAAAACCTGTAATTATAATTAAGAGTCTTAAATAATAATCATTGTTAAAGTAACTCTTTTATCAACAACGTTGAGGTTAAAAATGAAGTTTGGAGTCTTCATTTACTGTAACTTGTAAACTATGCAATTCGTTAGATATAAAATACGAAGTGCTTTAACTTTGAAAACATTTAAACGCTTACTGAAAGGGAATTTACTTGCCAATCAATACAAACTAAGATCCTCAAAAAAATTCAAAGTGTGGCGGAATACAAAATGCAATTTATATATTTGTAATTAATTTCAAAATTAATTTTTCCACATTTGCCTTGCATTTTTAATTTTTAATGCAGTTTTTGACCTTGTCTGTTAGCATTAATTTGTTGTGTTATGCAGTATCATATTCGTATATATTTTAATTAATGTTTGTGATATCTCTCTATCAAAAAGTGAGCGGGCACAGAGTGCCCTGTTGAAGCCTTTTTTTAAAGCTTCACTGTGTGGGCAATTTTTACGATAGTGAATTTATATACATATATATACATTTATTAATAATTTTTTGTGCATGCACTATTTTCCATATCTAGATATAAAAATTTTAGGCTTTTAAAAAAACTACTTTCCTCAGAACAATTGGTGACTACCGCTAAGCATAAGAAAAAAATTGAAAAATGGCCCTAGATAATGTTTAGCCATTTTCAATAGCAATATATATATATATATATATATATATATATA
>CABFPE010000307.1:179878-190242 GCA_900660155.1 Hofstenia miamia
TATATATATATATATATATATATATATATTAATGCATAGCCATCTTACATTAAGTCATTTTTACCGATGAACTTCAAATTATACTAAATTTCAATTTCTATGACTACAATGCCAAACTATTTATTTACAGTACATATGGCATGCATTGATTACACACCGAATAGATTTAGTGAAAATATTTTTTTCAACCCCGTCACACTTTCAACCAAATCATCTGCATCGGGTCATGAAATTTGGCACAGATATATGATTGGTTCACATATAGTTTGAATTTGATTGCTTTGGGTTTAGTTTGGAATTCCTTCAAAATAATTCAACAAAATTTTGTTCTTGTGGTTATTAATTTTTGATTAATAAATACATTCATATACTATTCCTAAAACTAAATTTATTTTATTCTTTAGTAATGACTTTAATGTCTTTGTTGTCGATTGTTGTCGCTACAGTATCTGCATCGACAACGACGATTCTTCTGGTAATTGTGGCTTCATCACCAAACTGGGTGATCGATGTCGATACAGTCACCAACAACTTTACAATATTAAATGATTCAAAGTCGATGCTGTCTTATGCCTTAACTAGTTCATCAGCAGTTAAGTCCCTGGGGCTTTATGTTGTAGTTCTCCGTCGAGGTAAAGAATTGCTTCCTCTGCCCATAGTCAATTATGTAGTCGAATCATCAGGAAAAATGTTGTATCTTTCATCATTTACAGGCTTATTGCTCATTATACTTCTTCCATTTCAAGTAAGTGAGATTCTAAATATTACCAACTTTAGTCAGAGTTCCCTCCGGATTCTCCTTTAAAGTTTGATCCTAAAATATTTTTCATTTTTCGCTAAAGGATTATTCCTATATTCTTTAAATGTAGGGAATTTATTGCCAAATAGTTTTCTGATCAACATAGCAAACATATCAACTACCTTGAACAACCTGCGGTCCGATGGTGGATTACCAAATCAAAAAATAGCATGTCCGAGAAATTAATTTTCCAGTTTAATGAATACCCAAGGTTTTATATTTACCCTAAGTCATGACATCAGATCAAGCATTGAATTCTGGAAAATGTATTTAGCTCTCGCTCAATTATATGTGGGTGAAGTCAATATGAGAATTTTTATAGCTTTATTTGGACTTATGTTTCTTTCATTAGTTTTGGTGAACAAGTGTATTATACAATTTCCAAATTTCTAAATACCTGTCATAGGCGTAGCTAGGGAGGCCTTGACCCTCCCACATTTTCAAAATTTGGGTTCCGAAGTTGAGCCTTTGTTGAAAACATAATAAAATTTGTAGAAAATCATATCAACTAAGAAAAGCACTTTGTAGTTCTGTTAAACTCATAAAATATTTAACTTTGTGAATACAATTGTTGCATGTTAAGCTTATAAACTCGTCAAAGAATGCAGTGTCATTCAGAATGAGTTTCAAGAGTTCTCGAACAGCTATATTTTTTATGAATAAGTGTATCACCTATTATACAATTTTCGAATTTCCAATTACCTGTGGCTGACTTAAGCTTTGTGAATGTAATTGGTGTTTGTTACACAGAAAGCAATATCATTTAAAATGTATTTCACCAGTACGCGAACAGCTATATTTTGAAATTTCTTGTTTATGAACATGTGTCCATCACAATAGCCAATCAATTACATTGTACAGGGAGAAATATATTATTTATATCATCCAAGAAACAATATTTAGGCTCTTGATTATGGTTACACTATCTCCTCGCTATCGACGTTTACAGCAATATGTCATAGTTGTTGGGCTTTCTATGGCACAGCATTAGCTAGCATATATTTTTGGAAGAACTTCAATTTTGATCATTATGGATGGGCGCACAATCTTGCATGGGTCACTGATGTCCTCACACTAGTTACATTTGCAGCTGCATTCTTCAGTTTGAACTTAGCTTTGGTTAGAGAACTGAAAAAGAGAAAACCGTGCTCTAGGTAAACTTCCCGCTGCTGAGAAGTAGGCATAGTGCAAATTTACTCACCTTATTTAATTTGCCTTTGTGGGATTGCTCTTAAGCCTGAGTGGTAAAAATTTGGCTTAGGCCAAAAACGTAGGGCTCCATGAAACATTAGTCCTCACGCATTTAATTTTGTGCCAATTCGTATTGTTTTGTACCCAATTTTATTATCCTTGTCAAATTGTCTTTAATGTTACTATTATGTTAATAATATTTAACTTTGAACATGTTTTGCATATTATTACGCAAATGAAAGTGGTCTACAATTTTTTAGGACATCACAGTTGAAAGATTGATTGACTCTTGCATCAAATGTATTTTGTGGAACAATATCAGCTATTTTTCATTGGATATTAATAATTTTATTAATTTTACTTATTTTTTAATTAAACTTTTTATCTGTATTATTTTTCTTACTTTTTGTATGGAGCTCACAGGTATAAACCGGCACAGGTCGGGTCAGTGTTTTATTAACCGGTCTAAAACTTGTCAAATAATGACTGAGTGAATGACAAAGATTTAGCTTCTCTTAATTGAATTTTGATGAAATCCGTAATTCTTAAGTTCAATCTCCAAAATTTCAAAATTTATTAAATTAAAAGGCTTGCTTAAGCCTAAAAGGCTATGCTACCGGGTAAAAATAGGGACTTACTTGGGGATATTTTTTCAGTAATTGACATAATTGAATCACTTATAAAGGGGTTGGTTGATTTGTATGTGCAGTATTGACTGTATAATTTGTTGTGGCATGTATTAGATCATCACATATACAAATAACACATACAATGTCCATTTGAAGTAAGTGAAATTCTAAATATTTTTACTTGTCAGAGTTCCTCCGGATTCTCCTTTAAATTTTGAAACTCCTCTCCTAAAATATTTTTCATTTTGCTGGAAGGGGTAATTCCTATATTTTTGAATATAGCGAAGTTATTGCCAAAGAGTTTAATGACCAGCGTAGCAAAAATATCGGACTACCCTGAAACAACCTGCGGTCCTATTTTAGATTAGCAGATAAAAAAATAGCATGTCCAAGAAATTCATTTTCCATTTAATGGATACTTAATATAAAAGGTTTTCAAAATCAAACAGCCGTGTTATCCTCAGTATTATAGCTACCTTAGTTCAGGGTAGATTTTTAATAAGAAAATGAACATGACCGCAGATTATGTTTCCTTCATTATTTTTTGTTAACATGTGAATCAACTATTATACAATATCCGAATTCCCAATTACCTGTTGCTGACTTAAGCTTTGTGAATGTAATAGATGTTTGTTAAATTATGAGACTCGTCACAGAAAACAATGTCAAAATAAGGTTCACCAGTACTAAACAGCTATATTTTGTAATTTCCTGTTTTTGAGCATGTGTTCACAATAGCCAATCAAATACTAGGAGAAATACGTTTGCATTGTACTAGAAGAAAATCGCCATTTTGACTTCAAATCCATTTTTTACTTACATATATATTCTTTGCAAAACCACATGGACGTATTCTTATATATTATTTGTTTTGAGTTAAAATTATTGTTAATGTTACTTTATTCGGTGAGGATGTAGAATTGCATGATCCTAGATACATTATTTAGGTTATTGATTGTTATAGCATAATTACATTCATGCTAGCCTTCTTGACAGCAGGCCTTTAAATTTTACAGGTAAATATTAACTTAATGTTTGCGCATGTTGACAAATCTGCATTCCTATAGCTTTAGAAAATATGCAACGTCTTCAGGACAAATGATTCTGAAGGGAAATACTAAAAATCTGTAAAATACGTGTTTCAAAGGTCAATTTCTTCTGGTGTGCTCTCAAGCATTAAAAATATACCTAGTTACAACATTCAAACGGCAAATATTTCTGCGTTCAAGATTCACAAGATTATCCCTGAACTATTGCTGACAAGTCATTCCAGCTAATGCCTGACTTTGCGGTATATGTTAAAAGTTTATAACTATGGTGTTATTTCAAAAGTGGGCATGTGCATAAATTTATCCAAAGTGTGCATAGGATTATTTGAAATATGTATAAATTTACCCGACTCATGCATGGCCATACACGTATCCAAATTTTCTATACAATTATCCAATTGCAGTGAGTTAATGGCAAAATATGAAAAAATTTCATCTGCTGAAATTGTAATAGATTTGATGACACAAATAAAAAATTCCTTGATTTAATATTATGTGGCAAAACAAAGTAAAAGAATTTGATTGCACTTTTTGCATCATATCGGAGAATGTGTCTAGGGGGATCAAACCCTCTGTTTTTTTAAAATAAGAGTTTTTATCTGTATTTCTTAATTTTGTTTTCTCGTTAGTAAATTGTAAACTAATTGTAACACGGTTATTTTTATATTGTACGTTTCAAAAAACGTTCAGTAATTCACAGCTATAATATTCTGGAATTCAATATATCAATACAATAAATAAGCATGCCTTAATTATTCATTTTTTAACCAGGTAAAAGCTATTGGCTGCAACCGGAAATTTTTGTTTATTCCAGCAAAAGCAAAATTGACTAAAGGAAGCTGAAAATGCATGCGTAAAGAAATATAAATTTTTGCAATAACAAGTCTTTTGTCATTATCACATAAAGAAATGTAGTACGTTCTTTCTGAAAAAGAGCTTGCAAACAGAGATGAGAGGTAAATGAAAAAACTGAAACTGCGAGCTTTAATTAAAAACTAAAGTTGAAAGAAAATATGTTTGCAAGAACGAATTTTTCCCTTTTTTAAATGGGAAATATTTTGAGTTTTGGCAACTGTTGCAGAATGTTATAGATGAGATTGAGAATATTTAATCAGTCAAAGTGACTACTTACAAATACTGTTTGTTATTGCCAATGCATATAATGTACGTGCATATAAAAATTATGAAAGAAATGCTGCAAACAGAATGATTGCGCGATGTTCCACACTGAAAACAGATTTTTGCAAGAAATCATTTTTCAAAAAAAACTTGACTTAATTACAGAAGAAAACTTGCTCTTGTTTAGCTCTTTGAGGCATATTTTATACATTATTAAATTGAATTTGTTATATATGTGTAGGAAACATGTTAAATTTAAAAATTGAGCTAGATTCAAAAAACGTTAATCAGTAGAAATTTTACCCGCAAAACCAAAAGGTTTCTAAAAAATGCCATTCATTGATTATCCTTAAAACCGCTTGTCTTTTAAAAGAACAAACCGTTTTCCACATTCTCAAACATTTTTCTGTAAGCCTAGTAGGAAATTTGCAAAGTGTTAGTGAATGTCTTCCCATAAATTGTGAAAATTTCATTGCAATGACTGATGTGATTGAAAACTTAACGACTTCTTAATGAAAATTCTGATTTCTTGAAATTAATTCAAATTATTCTCATAATTAAGTCTCATATCACTATGATTTCTAAGTCATGTGTGGTTTCCAGCTAACTATAAATATTTTTATCCGCAGATAGATTGACCAAGCCCCTCCAAAAAAACGCGCTTTCAAAAGATAGAAATCAAGGGTTTCAACAAATCATAATTTAAAACGTAATAAATATTAATATTTAGTTATCTATGGCACTAGTGTTCTCCAGCTTAGGCGACTACCGTGAAAGAGCAACGGCCATTTTGTTTTACGGCGAAATCACGGCTGTAATTCATCTCTGAACACAATGATGAATAATTTATTTCCATGAATTTTATTTGCAATTTTATATGAGAAGTTGCGGCATGACCATTACTCTTGATGATTACGGACAGAATAAAATAAATGTAAACTGAGCAGGGCAGGGTAAAATTTGTTTCAAACTCTGTTCTAGTGAGAGCCCAGGGCATTTTATGGAAAAACAGTAAGGTCATAAAATCATGAATTCGCACATTTTGATATTATTTGACTGTTATAAAATTCGGTTTTATCATTGTCTTGGATTTTTAGTTATTTGTACATTTATGACGGAGTAATTGCATTTTCAGAAGTCAAAAATGGCTGATAGCCCTTCATATCTACCTATTTTGCAGTGCAATGTCTTATTTATTATAAAGGTTTATCCTATATTTGTATAAAACAGGGGTTCTTATAAACCTTAATCAGCCTGAGGATTTTTGATAAATTTTCATGATCATATAAAAACATTTTAAACGCTTATCGCTCAAAAAATCTTAATGGTGTGCTCAATCTTAAAGGACCCCATGATAGAATAGTCTCTTTTTATTTTTTGGTCTAAATCCGAGCGCTGGCTTCGGCCCCGCGACCTCTGAATTTGCGCCCTGCATGCCTCAATGAATTTGGAATTTGTGCACATATCAAGCAGAAACAGTCAAATTCTATGTTGCCTCCATTCGCTCAAAACCTTCTGAATACATTAAAGCTAAGTATGGAGAGAATTAAAATCTTTTTTAAAAATTAGAGAATTTCTAAGAAAACTTGTTAATCTATTCGACAATCTCTGCCACAGCAATAAGCTTTAATAGAAATTTTCACCATTGCATTAATGTATGTTCCCCAATAGACCTACCCATGCCACAAGATTTTCAAATTTGGAGAAAAGCATGGAGAAAATTCTTTGTAAATATGGAAAAACCGTTTGTCCTTTAAAACGGACGCTGGGCTGTTTCAGGTTAAATAATTGATGCTCTTGAACCCTTGATAAGTTCGAACTTTGTTAGCGGTAACACTTGCGGCATGGATGATGAAAATGACGATTGGCAATCACATAACGATAGATAAGCAGTGTTGATATGCATCAATTACCTAATTAAAACATGATCAACCGATTAAAAAAGTAATTTTCATTGTAGTTATAAGGCCACCCACAAAATTTTACGGAAACTTTGTTATAGTGCGTGTTTTTTGATGAACTTCTTAATAAACAAAAACTTTTCTTGNTCAGGTTAAATAATTGATGCTCTTGAACACTTGATAAATTCGAACTTTGTTAGCGGTAACACTTGCGGCATGGATGATGAAAATGACGATTGGAAATCATATACTGATAGATACGCAGTGTTGATATGCATCAATTACCTAATTAAAACATGATCAACCTATTAAAAAAGTAATTTTCATTGTAGTTATAAGGCTAACCACGAAATTTTGCGGAAACTTTGTTATAGTGCGTGTTTTTTGATGAACTTCTTAATAAACAAAAACTTTTCTTGCAGAGTCCTGAGCACTTTGTTAACTATAAAACTATATACTAGAAAACGAGCAACTTTGTGCACTACTAAAACTTCTGCTACTTAAAGCAAATATTAATTAATATGTGTATGTTCTCGTGGAACAATTACTGCATTCCAAAAGTAATTAACCCAGCGAGACATAAGAACCGCATTCTCGTGGAAAAACTAACCAATTACTGCATTCTAAAGAAAGTAACTCGAGATTAAGAACCAATTGTCTACTCGCAGCTTTAAAATTGCATTTCAGTTCAATTTCCACGCAGTGATGGTCGCAAATAATAATAAATTTCCACAGGTTGCCATGGATGCAAAGTTCCGGTCACAATGTGAGTAAAGCATGCACTTATGTGATTTAGCTAGCATATTTACAATTAACTGAGCAGTTTGAGTTAAGTTTATGAATATTATTTACTTTAAATGAAAAGTCTTTGCTATACTTTTAGCAGTAAAATTTATCACGTGCTGGGAAGGATAGTTCTGTTTCTTAACGTTGAAAACTTTTTCATCTGACAACAGCACATGACCCCCTATAAGAAGAGTGATTATATAATACTGCAGTCAGTGGCGACAAACCTTTGGGCTAGGAGGCCTAAGACCCCCTCTCCGGTGTTTTGAAAACTTAAATATTTGCATATTTTCAAAATTTTATGTATTTCTTAAACTTTTCCGCCCTTTTAGTGTATTATAAAATGAATTGTTACGCAACTTTTATTATAATACTGTACTTTTCGAAAAAAACTTCAAGATTATAATGTTAATAATTAACACATGAGATTGCTTTTAGAGCAATAATTACCTGGAATTTTATATATCAATGCAAGCACTAAATAAGCATGTTTAATTATTCCTCTTTTAAAGTAAAAGCTATTGACCTGCTAACTGAAATTTCACTGAACTTTCAAGCTATTTCAGCAAATCCGGAAATGACAAAGTAATGCATCATGCAACTGTATTACATTCTTTCATATTTGAAGAAGCCACTAGCAATTCGGTTTTCATTTTCTTGAATGGGGCAAAGTTTGACTCATCAAAACTACTGCAAATATTTTTTTACTTTTGTCAATATGTATCAAATTCGTGCAAATTTTTTGCTTGATTCCACACATAAAACTGCTTTTTGCAAGAAATCGTTTTCATGAAACAAACCAAATCTTGTTTTGATTTTCGAGAGCATACTTTATGTATTATTAAATTGAATTTTAAACTGGTTACCAGTAGCTTGAGCAACAAACTATTTTTAAGGAAACATGTTGAATACTTTTACCAGTCTAAGCAAAGTCTAAGCAATGTTCAACAATGTCCGTAAACAGTGTGTCGGCTTTTTAAAAAGACAAATCGCTTTCCCAATTTTCAAACATTTTCCTTCAAATTTGCAAATTGTTGATGAGTGTGCACCCAAGAAATCGTATTTGAAAACAGAAATTATTTATGGATTAATATTCCGATTTCTTTAAATAATTAAAATTTTCCCGATAATAAGGCTTAGATAATCATGATTTTTTAATTCCATGGCGCATGAGCTAATTCCAAGCAATTCTTTATACAACTAGGCTGCTCAAGCCCTATAAGGATTACTTTGTACAGAGTCCCAGATCATAACACCTACTACGACGGCTCTGACAGCGCATAATTTTAACACGTAAATGAAAGAGGTCGGCTCTTTTTTATTGTTGCTTTTCCAGATGTTAAAAATTCCTGATAAATTTAATCTAAAACAACCTGGTGTCCATGTACACATTTTCAAAGAATTTTCTCCAAGTCTATTAGGAAATTTGGGAAACGTGAAACTGATAAAATTGCTTGAACGTACTGTGGAAAATTTTGACTAAGACATATTCCTATCTTTGAAGTACTTGAAAAGATTGACGATTTTTCGTTGAAAATTTCAATTTTCTTAAAAAAAATTTTAAGTACGCTTCAATAGCTAACATTCAGAAATTTCCAAGGTTTCGAGCATATGGAACTTGAACTATAAATGTTTCCTTGTATTTAGCAAGACCTCCTAAACAAGTTGAGTCAGGGGTATCAACGTCAAAAGGCACGCCTCAATGGGTCCATAATCACGGTAGGAGGCGCTCCCTATCCTGTGGTGCCTTCTGAGTTAAATTTTTCAATAAAAAATTTTGAAATTCAAAAGGTGTTTAAGGTTTATGATGTCTAATTCCTTACCCACTCTCCAACAAAAAATTTTCAAATTACAAGCCCCCTTATTTAACATAAATGGTAACGGTGTAAATGTATTTCAATATTTTCTGTATTCTGGCATACAATGCGGGAAATGATAAAACAAGAATTAATAGAATTTTATTCATATTGAAACAAAAGGAGAGTAGGGATGTCCCGTAACCCGGTATTCGATAAAATCCACAATTACACAACCGGATCCGGATATCCAATAAAATTTAACTTACGAATATTACAGGATAACATATTGTGAGATATAACATGATTTAAAAATAGAATTTTCGAGAAAAAGAGTTATATTTTTTATGATATATCCGTTCAATTTCATATTACACAAACATGATTGTCTTATAATTACAGCTTGCAATTTGGTATTTATTTTGGTAAATATTTGAAATATTACCTACATACGTTTAACCACCATTCAGCATAGCTTACATAATTGCCATTATGGCCAAAATAGATGAGCAAATTTTAAAATATGGCTAATATGGATGGATAAGAACATCGCCTTGCCATATATGCCTGTAAGATAAACGGCATCCATGGTTGTCATACAATAAAACAATTTTTTCTGACATATTAGGACGTAGTCTATTTTGATTTGCAAGAGGTCGATTTTAATTGAGTAATGAGGTTGCTTTTCATTATTAATTAGGGCAACCAAAATTCATAAAAGTCATAATTTTTTTATTGGCCTATTTTGCAGTCTGCTTAAAATTAGATGGTTTTCAGACCTGGAGTCTAGCTATAAAGGAAGTTATAAAGTCATAGTAGTCATGTTTGTATTTTGAAAAAATACTGTAAGATTTGTAGCTGAAATGTCATAAAAGTCATATTTGATCATAGTTTCTTTAAAATTAAGAAAAAAAACTAAAAAATTAATGTTGGTGTAATCCCCGAGAAGTTTAATTGTTAGCTAATTGTTGCCACGACCCAAACTCACTGGTAGACGCGTTTCTATGATTGGCCATATAGGCTGACAGCTGAAAAAATTTTAAAAATACTTTATACATTAATATTTCATTTTTTACTGTTGGTCTATTTCGCAG
>CABFPE010000307.1:192541-202889 GCA_900660155.1 Hofstenia miamia
ACGAATTACATTACAATGAAATATTTTTAATAGTTTGGTCATATAATGAAGTACAAATGAAGAAATCAAAAATTTTTTTGCTTCCTAGTCAATAGAGAAATAAATTACAAATTGATGGAGCACGTA
The DNA here is from genome assembly GCA_900660155.1 of Hofstenia miamia. Classification (NCBI taxonomy): domain Eukaryota; kingdom Metazoa; phylum Xenacoelomorpha; order Acoela; family Hofsteniidae; genus Hofstenia; species Hofstenia miamia. Next base: position 192,668 of record CABFPE010000307.1, read on the forward strand.
GCATTAGGTAGTAACCAAGGGCGTATGCAGGATTTTCTGTCGGGGTAGGACATCATCGTCATTACCCAATAGGGGGAAAAGCCTCGCGAAAAATTTTGAAAATATTGAGAAAATAGATCCTAAAAATGCATTTCACGATCCTAGATTTTAAATTTTTCAATTTTTTACGAAAATTTTTTTGATTTATCCAGTCAAAATCAAATTTAGAAACCCTGCGTACGCCACTGGTAGTAACAATCGCTATTTCTATAATATAAATTAGTTCAATAGCAACTGAATAGAAAGTGATAGAAATTTGAATTATAAATATAAAAATATTTTTATCGTTAGGGTCAATTCATGGGCACACAAAGAAACCGCGGGGGTTACAAGTACTATAAGGACTTTGTAATTCCACTATATATATATATATATATATATATATATATATATATATAGACCCTTCTTACATGACGTCATAATTATCCGATGTGTTCAAATTTCTTAAAATTCCTGCCACAGTCTTAACCAAGCTATCTACATCGGGTCATGAAATTTGGCGAGGTTATATGTATGATTAACATATATTTTGAATGTGGTTGTTTTGGAATTCTTTCAAAGTAATTCAACGAAATTTTATTCCATGAGGTTATTATTTTCTGATTAAGAAATATGTACAATTCCAAAAACGAAATTTATTTTAGTAATACCCTTGGCATCCATTGGTGGTACTTCAGGTTCTGTAACAACTACTGTGCTGCTCCTTGTATTTGTGATAATTTCACCAAACTGGGTGATCAATGTTGACAAAATCACCAATAACTTTACAGTATTAAATGATTCACAATCGATGCTGTCATATTCATTAACTAGTTCATCAGCAGTTAAATCCATGGGGCTTTATTCTGTAGTTCTCAGTGGAGGAGAAGAATTGTTTCATCTGTCCATAAGAGATCATAAACTCGAATCATCAAGAAGGTGCTTCTATCTTTCAATACTTACAGGCTCCGTGCTCATTATAAGTTCTGTATTTCATGTAAGTGAAATTCCTTCGGATTCTCCTTCAAAGTTTGAAACTTCTCTCATAAAATATATTACATTTTGCGAAAAAGCATAATTCCTATATATTTTGAACAAAGGGAATTTATTTCCAAAGAGTTTGCTTACCAGCGCAGCAAAATTATCAACTACCTTGAAACAACCTGCGTTCCGATGGTAGATTCACAAATAAAAAATTGCATGTGCGAGAATTTAGTTGTCCTGTTTAATGAATATCCAAGATTTTCAAAAACGAACAGTTTTTTAAGCTTATTATTATATTTACCTTAGGTCAGGGTTGATTTTTAGTAAGAAAATAGCATGACCTCAGATCAAGCGTTGAATTCCCGAACATGGATCAGGCTACTGGTCAGTTATATGTGGGTCAAATAAACATTAAAATTTTAAAAGTTTACTTTGAACTCCAATGTTTCTTTCATTAGATTTTTGTGAACAAGTGTAACACCTAATATACAATTCCCTAATTCCAAATTACCTGTGGATGACTTATGTTTGCTGCATGTTAAACTATGAGACTCGTTATTTAGAACAATGCGATTTAAAATTATACTCACCAGTAATCAAATAGCTATATTTTAAAATTTCTTGTTTCTTGAACATGTATCCATAATAGCCAATTAAGTATTAGGAGAATTATGTCATTTCAACCTTTGCATTGTACTAGAAGAAAATCTTAATTTTGATTTCAACTTATTTTTTCCTTATATTCTTTTTAAAAACAGATGGATCTATTCCTATATATATTTGTTGAGTTAAAACTATTATGTTGATGTTACTCATTTTCTGACGATGTAGAATTCTGTGATCCTAGATACAGTATTTAGAAAAATGATATTGCTAACATTGCAACCCTGCTATCTGTGGTGACGGCACTCTGTCATACTTTATTTGCATTCTATGGCACAGCATTAGCTAGCATTTATTTTTGGGAGAACTTCAATTTCGATCATTATGGATGGGCGCACAATCTTGCATGGGTCATTGATGTCCTCACACTAGTTCCATTTGCAGCTACATTGTTCATTTTAGGATTAGCTATTGGTAAAGCACGGGAAAAAAGAAAACAGCGCAATAAGCTAACTACCTCCTGCTGAGAAGAATTCCAGCAAATGCATGAAAGTGTAGTTTTGTAAAAAAGTGTGTTACTAGTTTTCCTGTTAGAATTAAAAGTTTTTCAAAGTGTTTCTGCAATTATCTGAAGTGTGCATATAACAATCCGACTTATGCATGGGGATGCATGTATTCAAAAGATGCCTATACAATTATCTAATGATAATGACATAATGGCAAAATCTGAAAAAATAATCTGCTGAAATTGTGATAGATGAACAGTAATCATACCCCACCACATTTGCACATTTATAAAAAATATACATGCTAATATCTAAAATAAATATAAATTAGACCATTTTAGTGTATCCATTGATTTCTACATTTAAATATTAACTTAATGTCTATGCATATTGGCGAATATATAGACTCATGTATAAGAGTAGAAATGACATTGAATTATTTGCGTAATGTTCAAGATGTAAAACAATACAATGAAAACTATTTCATCTAATTTGTTCATTCTACACGTACTACATTGTGGGTTGTTATTGTATATGCTACACAGGCTTAATACATCTGCAAAATACAAGGCAAGGTATGTACAGTCGTTTATATTGGAATGTACTGTAACTAAGCTTTTCAAAAAAACACATAGACGTTACTATTAATCCATTTAATGTTTATTGAAATTCAATATGAAAAATACATTGACAAACTATTCTCAATGATTAAATGGACCATTCAGATAACAATGCTGTTTTTGAATTTGAATATTATATTGAAATGTGTTAGATAAACTTTGAAATAAATTCTATCTGACACTTAGTCATTCAACTGTTGGAACTTCAAATTCAATATGCTGTGTAGTTATTGGTAAACTAGATCAGTAAAATACATTTTTATGCAGGTAATGAAATTTGGAATGTACAATAATTTAATTCAAATCTTCAATAGAAAATTATCTTTGAGCCTTCATGATTTTAAAGGGTTTGACATCGCTAATTGCAGTTTTGAGTTCTGAGAAAATCTGCAGTCTTAAGTCTTTAGAAATTGTGAAACACCTTCAGGACAAATTATCCTCATGGGAAGTACTAAAAAATGTCTAAAATTCGTATTTGAAGTATCAATTTGCTCTGGTATTTTCTCAAACATATTAAGAATGTATTGCAAGTTCCAACATTCAAATGTCAATTATTTTTGTGTTCAAGGTTCTTGAGATTGCCCTGTAGTACTGCTGAAAATTATTACAGCTAATGATTGACTTTGTGGTATATGTGAAATTATTGTAAATACAGTGTTCTATTCCCAATTTCAGATAAGGGCATGTGCATAAAATTATCCAAATTGTGCCTAATTTCACTTTTAAAAAACGTTGTAGCTAAATGTTAAATTGAAATTCACTAACTAATGTAAAATGTTGGTGTTATTAACCATACACTACTTTAGGGATCATAATTTGACAAGATTTGCCCTGTTCTCTCCTGTTTTTGTCCTGTCCTGATACTCTGTCCTGTCTCAATACTGCCCAATGGCCAATCCTAGACTTACTGCTAACGAATTGCATAAAAATTGGAATGTTGGGAAGCAGCTAAGCTAGAAATCCATGCAAGAAATTTTAAATAAATACAGGTTATAAGGACGAATTGAAGCAAATAAGCAAATAAGGGGATTCCTACAAAGGAAGAAGTCCAACATGTGAGTTCAGACAGTACAGCGCTATTTTCCAAACTTTGTTTCTGTAATTGGCATTATTTGTTTTCCCATCAATCTTTAAATTATAGTGCAAATTTATTCACTAAATTCTAGCATTTTTAGAATGGTTATATTAACCCTGTGTGAGCAGTGATTGGCTGAAAACTTAAGTACGAGCAAGTTCAAGCCCATGAAACATTAAGCATAATATAACACATGAAATTTTATGGCAATTCAGCTTATTTTGGGCTAATTTTATTATCCTTGCCAAAAATAAATTTAGTAATTCGTGTTACTACACCAAAGTTGTGTATGGTAGAAACATATTATAAAATCTACATTTTGGAATTAAAAATCTTAATTAAAGTATTTGAAGTACAATGTAAAATTTCAAAATGAATTATATAGTAGGGTGGATTGCTTAAAACTTCTTTGAATTTCAATTTGCCTAGTATGATTTTGGGTAACTAGGGGTAAAATAATTATAAATTAAAATTTCAACCAAATTAGTCCAATATTAGAGTGCGAAAATAAGTTTGAAATTTTGGCGAAAATCCAAAATATACCACAATACGAAAATGCGGTTTTGATTGAATTACCTACAATGATTATGAATATAATCATGATATATATAATATATATCATTATATTATTAATTATATATATAATATATAATTATGAATGTAGGTTCTTTGAGGATAATTAGATCATGTACAACAAATATTTTCGAGGGATAACTTCTATGTATGCGACCATACTTATCTGAATCAGAAAAATTCACCAAAAACATTGAATTTTTACAGAAAATAATATAAGAAAAGAAGCGGTAAGTGTTTTACTTGACAATATTTGGAAATGTGCATATAAACGCTAATCCTCTTCTGTTAAAGTGAAGAAGTCCTGTGCGGATTCGGTGCGATGATTTATTTGCATTATGTCAGAATGAATTTTGCATCTTCAATGACTTAAAAGAACTTGACTCGCTGTTTTAAATTTAATGGCTTTGATTCTACAAGTGTAATCACTTTTTGAAGAGGTGGCATTATTACGTTAATTGAGCAAAATCTTGCAAACAGGGGTATAAGGTGTTGTTGTAGCTAATTATGTCCTGTTCTAGTTCAACATCAAATGTGAACCAAAATATAAGTGAAGCTTTACTACTGCAGAACTAGGAAATTTTCAACTGGAAAAGATACCAAACAGACAGATATTAGGTCGGAAAATTTGAATGATAAATATAATCATATAAAAGAGCTATCTAAGTAGTAACTGAAAGTAGCAAGCTTGCTTGTCAACATGATTGTGTTAACCCTATTTCTACTAGCGTTACTTTTAACTAACAAATTGATTTTCCCACATCTTTTAACAATTCTATCCAAGTCTGTTAAAAATATTGGAAGCCTTTTACATTGACACATCTATAGAGATGGGCTGCTCACGCAATGATAAAGATTTGTCCTGAAACATATTTTTGTGAATGAAGTACTTGCAAATAAGATTTTTTTTCAATCAAAAATCCAATTTTTGTAAAAACATTGCTTCAGAATCAGTCGAAGATTTAGGAATTCAAAGTAGGGGTTGCACAATTATTCCACACTTTTATCAATCAATAAATTAAATTAATTTTATATGGACCTACCTGCTCAAAATTATTATTATAATATTATTTAAATTTATAGATAGGTCAAGCTAGCTCAGCAATTTTCCAACTTAATTCACTTTTTGTTAGAATGGGTCACGGTTACATTTAATGCTAATATTGTTTGAACCCTTATATGTATGTAATAAGAATAAAGCTTGTAATCCCAACTGCGAAGGAGATCATTGTGCATATCAACACTAGGTCAAGGTAAACACTACTTCATTAATATAAGTCGTAGAGAAATCGCAGGCGCTTTGGACTTGGATAATTTTAATTATTTTACTAATTTTTGCACTAATGTTTGCTTTAGTTTTACTTGATTTTTGGTTTCAATTGTATTACATTGGCTGCACAATTTGTTGCGAGTCATTAGCTGTGGAAAAACTTTAATTACTACATCTACATGTAAAGTACAGAATGTGTGATTTTATTAATTAATCATTGCATTTAGCTTCTCGAAAATTTGAAATTCCTGTACACTTCCTAATTCTTGGCAAAGCTTTAAAATATGGGCTAAAACTGTAGTTTCACTACAAGTCTTAAGCAGCCCATAAATATTTTTGCAGTCTAAATGGCTTGAATTTATCAAAAACTCCAACATAAAACGGCACTACAAGATAAGAATATGCCCTCTCCAGATTTACATATGCAGAAATACATGTAGTTGATGTAGTTGTTGCTCACATTTGATTTCTAATACTTTCCGATACCTGCACATTAAGTATTGAGAAAGTTTAAAACTCTTTCAAAAAAAAAACAAAAATAGTTCATCTTTTCAAGTACGTTCTTTAAAAAGTCTGTCAATGTTTCACGATTTACCAATTTCCCAATAGACATGGTGAAAATTGATTAGAAATGTGGAAAAATGGCTTGTTTAAAGTTAGGAAAATTCAAGGTTCCTCATTCATCCTTTGAATGAATGCATGTCAAAATCTTTGGGTGATAATGCTTGCTACAGGCATGACCTAAAACAATGAGTCATATTTTTATTTACTAAACCCCTACCATAAGTGTGTCCATTTAAGGGGCTTTCTATATTTTAACACGTTTGAAAAAAATTGTTCAAAAATGTCGAGAAATCGGGTTGCTACTTAAAATTCACACTACTAGAATTAGGGCTAAGCCAGACTTGTCAACCAGTCGAGCCTACCTTAGCCAAATTGAACCGAGCCGAGCATGAGTTCTGCATTGAATATACAAAACTAGCTTTTTAAGCAACGCAAATTTATAGTTCTGCTTGTTCATTTTATTATGCACATTTTTCTTATTTTTTTCATTCAATAAGCCTTTCCTATAATCTTATTTTAAAGTTTTTTATTAAATAATAGGAAGACTTATGTAAAAATTTCTGAGAGGAGAACATCGAGCTAAAACGACTCATTAAAAGATTCTATTTGTCGAGCCAAGCCGAACTAAGTTAAAATTCAGTCAAACCGAGCCAACCCAAGGTTAGAAATTTCGGCTCATTGACAAATCTGAGTTAAGCGATCTATAGTGATAGTTTTGTTAGAAAATCTGATTTTGTGTTTTGTGCAATTTTGATTATTGAAATTATATTTGTTTATTTTGGTTTGCAACATTTTTAAAGTTCAGTGCGCACAAAACATTGTAAAATTCGTTTTTAGTGGGAATTGAATAATTCCAGTCTACTAAACCTAAGTTACATATAAATTGACTTATTCATTTTTGGGAATGTTCCAAGCACTGTATCTCAATGATAAATTTATGGGTTAATTTGAATATTTGCGTATTCGAATAGTTTGTCTTTCATGATTGTACTATTGTTGTTTTCAAAAATTTTCAATACATATTTTTCCGTATTCTCCTTGATTGGCTTTCTAGTTGTGAAACTCTTTGATACCTGAGTACACAGTTGTGTGCATTACATTAGCACATACACAATGATGAATTACAATTGGATTTTTTTCCAACAAATATAAATGAAGTTTTTGCATGAAATCTGCAAATTTTAAAATTCTACTTGCATTACATCATTGATTTTGCTCAAAAAAATTATTGTGGAATTTGAATAAAATAAAATGTTAAAAATAGCATAAATTATTTCAAATTCTCTTTGCAAGTATTCAGAAGTGGGAAAATCACCTTGCAATGAGAGACATTCATATAAAAACGTTGTTGTCTATATAGAGCATTGACATTCAAATTTTGAAAGACTCATTTGTTGTGAACAAAATGTTGCACGTTGTCACATTCTCCAAGGTGACGGGGAGAATGATCAACTAGAAGAATATTTGGCAAATTAGGTTAACCCTTGTCTGCTTGACCAGCTGACAAATATGCATAAAATTATGCCTATATAGGTGTCCGCAAAGTATAGAAACACAATATTTTTGAGAAACGTGTTTGCACCAAAATATTTATAATTATAAACATTTAAATTAAATGCTAAATTACTTTTGTTTGGAATGTAGTTTTTGGATGACACTTGTCAAGAAATCTTACTTGGCAATGTTTCGACCCTTTTTACTAATAATATGTGAAATTCGCTAAAGCAACTATTTGAAATCTTGTTTGTTGCATGGAGTCCATTTTTTCACATAGTTCTTCCTCTGTACGATCAAGAGGTCATCTAATAAAATTGGTTCTGAGGTTTCGCTGCCTTTAAGCATCTTGAAAACAGTTGAGGGAGCTTTTGGGAAAGCATCCACTGGTTTCCAATTGCATTTACGGAACTAGTACATCTAACTATAGTTTTATATAGATCGCACCGGATTGCTCCCCAAACAATAAGATACAGGCTAAATTTAGAGGGTTTTGTGCAATATCTAGCAAACTATTCACTGTACAATTGGGGGCCTGATGCGAAATGTCAACCAGAATTGTAACAAGGTCACAAAATGTGACCCTGTGACACATGCACACGGATAGCATTTGACCCAAAGAGATCCCAAGAATTGTAAAATAAATGACTCGGTGACCCAATTTGATCGATTGCATAGATATTGACATGAAGCACTGCACTTCAGTCTGGTCTCCATCCACATTAGAATTTTCTAGTTTGCAAAATAAAAGCAATGTTCTAAAACACCTCTGATATATTAAGATGTGAAATACTATCGAAATACTTTTATATGAAGCAAAACTCTAACACGTACAAATCACCATTTTAACATATCACTCTGTTAGAGATTTTTCTGTGTGCAACTGTTTATTAAATTAAATAATTTAACCCCAATCTTTTTTTGAAAATAAATCGTCTTAGATTTAAACCGAATTTCGAATGTAACATAAACATGAACCAATTATATAATTATAGTGGTATTGCAAATAAGCAACATTAAATCCGAAACGTAATCTATGTTGTATTTTAATTCAAATCATAAAAAAATACAGCGATAGATCTAGAAATTTCTCGATTTTTTTGAGAATTAATCATTTCGAAAGTTAACTTTTTGTGCGAATTGCGGAAATCACATTTCTTAGTTGAATTCTTTTGTTGTAGAATATACCTCTAATGTTTTTCATGTTAACAACAGATGTTTTTTGTATTGAAGTTAACTTAAACCATATTATATTTGGGATTCAAATCCAGATTTAGATCTGCAAATCCATTCCTTGAATATTTGGATTAGAATTTGAAATTTACAAACTAAACTTGCAGTAACCTATGAGAGAAACTAAAGAAAATCAAAATAAAAAAATTATAGAACCATTTAAACTATTTTAAAACTCACATGGCATTTGTGCAAAGCAGAAGTAGCAATGAGGTTGAGATGAGGCAATTTGTGAAACTTATTTCTATTATTTTTTATTTAACTGTGCCCTTGCCTTAAAGGAAAAACTGACCAGGTGATCAAGACTGATGTCAACATTGCCATCCTAAATGTTATATTTGGTTCAACTGCTGTATTATTAGGATAACTAAAGTCGCATATTGTCACTTTTGATTTTCTTAAACAGCATTACGTGAAAGATCTTTTAAACACATTTAAAGATATTCAACCTCCTTTACTGCTTGTTTTGATATACTACAATAAGTCACATTTTCTTTTCATCAACAGTAGACAGTAGATGTGTCTGTAGACGATTGTATCATATCATTAATTTTCAACCTTATGATCCTTATCAAATTAGCAATTTGAGAATTGAATGATCTTAGTTGATTATTAAAGTTCTATGTTGGAATGAAGTTGCATTTATTTAGCTTAGGATCGAAAGAAAAAACTAAATTGAGGGAGATGACAAATCTCTAATATTACTAGGTTTTTATATAGAATGGGAATTTATTTTGCTCAACAAAACTGAACATTTAATGGAAAATAGTGTTCCTAATTTTAGAATGTCTTAAAAATTTAGTACAAAAATGCAAAATTTTAAAAATAATAAATTCAATAATATTGTGAATACATTTTGAACATCATTTGAAATATGTAAATATATGGAAATTAATAAGAAAAATTTACAAGTGGGGATGGACTTCAGAAGTCCTCCTCACCTAGATCCGCCAGTTCTCAGAACCTGAAATAGAAAATTTATAGTTTTTTGAATACACATTCAACTTTACATTCAGAATGCAGATATACTTGTCCGTGTTCCTCTTCTCGATGAATATCAATGAATGACAACAATGATGACTAAGGCAACCCACGAAATGGTGTTTGGAAGCTGGTTGATTTCTGTTGAGGTGTAGCAGGGTTGAATCTTGATGACTCTACAGGACCACTAGCAAATGCCTTGGGTGTACAGAACATCTGAAATGTGGTGACATTAATATACTTAACAGTTTCAAATTGACCAGTGTCCAACTATTGGAGTACATACAAAGTTCCAGTTTCA
>CABFPE010000307.1:237906-253150 GCA_900660155.1 Hofstenia miamia
TAAAAATATTTTTATCGCTAGGGTCAATTCATAGGCACACAAAGAAACCGCGGGGGTTACAAGTATTATAAGGACTTTTTAATTCCACTGTATATATATATAAACATATATTTGGACCGAAATATTTTTGTGATGCGTGTATCTTATAAGATGTACGTATTTAGCCCGATTGAAACATAATAGACAGAAAAAATTTTCATTCAGATTTATTCAAAATTATAAAAATGGCCCTAGATAATATTTAGCCATTTTCATATATATATATATGAATATGAATGCAAACCCTCCTTATATGACGTCATAATTATCCGATGTGTTCAAATTTTTCAAAATTCCTGCCATAGTCTTAACCAAGCCATCTGCATCGGGTCATGAAATTTGGCGAGGTTATATGTATGATTCACATATATATTGATTGTGGTTGTTTTGGAATTCTTTCAAAATAATTCAACGAGATTTTATTCCATGAGTTTATTATTTTCTGATTAAGAAATATGTACAATTCCAAAAACGAAATTTATTTTAGTAATATCTGTGGCACCCATTTCTTTTACTACAGCTTCTGCAGCAACTACTGTGCCGCTCCTTGTAATTGTGATTATATCACCAAACTGGGTGATCAATGTTGACACAATCACCAATAACTTTACAATATTCAATGATTCACAATCGATGCTGTCATATTCATTAACTAGTTCATCAGCAGTTAAATCCCTTGGACTTTATGATGTAGTTCTCAGTCGAGGAAAAGAATCGTTTCCACATTCGATAAGAGATAATGAGCTCGAATCATCAAGAAGGTGCTTCTATCTTTCATTACTTACAGGCTCCGTGCTCATTATAGGTGTTTCATTTTATGTAAGTCAAATTCCTTCGGATTCTCCTTCAAAGTTTGAAGCTTCTCTCATAAAATATTTTACATTTTGTGAAAAAGCATAATTCCTATATATTTTGAACAAAGGGAATTTATTTCCAAAGAGTTTGCTTACCAGCGCAGCAAAATTATCAACTACTTTGAAACAACCTGCTTTCCGAGGGTAGATTCCCAAATAAAAAATAACATGTCCGAGAATTTAGTTGTTCAGTTTAATGAATATCCAAGATTTTCAAAAACGAACAGTTTTTTAAGCTTATTATTATATTTACCTTAGGTCAGGGTTGATTTTTAGTAAGAAAATAGCATGACCTCAGATCAAGCGTTGAATTCCCGAACATGGATCAGGCTACTGGTCAGTTATATGAGGGTCAAATAAACATTAAAATTTTAATAGTTTACTTTGAACTTCAATGTTTCTTTCATTACTTTTTGTGAACAATTCCCGAATTCCAAATTACCCGTGGATGACTTAAGTTTGCTGCATGCAATTGATGCATGTTAAACTATGAGACTCGTTAATTAGAACAATACGATTTAAAATAATGCTCACCAGTAATCAAATAGCTATATTTTAAAATTTCTTGTTTTTTGAACATGTATCCATAATAGCCAATGAAGTAATAGGAGAATTATATCATTTCAACCTTTGCATTGTACGAGAAGAAAATTTTAATTTTGACTTCAACACCATTTTTCACTTGCTGAATGCAATTGATGGATGTTACACTACGAGACTCGTCATTGAAAGCAATACGATTTAAGATTATTTTCACCAGTACTTGAATAGCTATATTTCAAAATTTCTGGTTTCAGAACATGTATCCATAATAGCCAATGAAGTAATAGGAGAAATATATTATTTTTAACTTGTGCATTGTACTAGAAGAAAATCATAATTTTGATTTCAACTTATTTTTTACTTATATTCTTTTTAAAAACAGATGGATCTATTCTTATATATTAGTTGAGCTAAAACTATTATGTTGATGTTACTCATTTTCCGACGATGTAGAATTTTGTGATCCTAGATACAGTATTTAGAAAAATGATATTATTATATCCCTGCTATCTGTGGTGACAGCACTCAGTCATACTATATTTGCATTCTATGGCACAGCATTAGCTAGCATTTATTTTTGGGAGAACTTCACTTTCGATCATTATGGATGGGCGCACAATCTTGCATGGGTCATTGATGTCCTCACACTAATTCCATTTGCAGCTACATTGTTCATTTTAGGATTAGCTATTGGTAAAGCACGGGAAAAAAGAAAACAGCGCAATAAGCTAACTACCTCCTGCTGAGAAGAATTCCAGCAAATGCATGAAAGTGTAGTTTTGTAAAAAAGTGTGTTACTAGTTTTCCTGTTAGAATTAAAAGTTTTTCAAAGTGTTTCTGCAATTATCTGAAGTGTGCATATAACAATCCGACTTATGCATGGGGATGCATGTATTCAAAAGATGCCTATACAATTATCTAATGATAATGACATAATGGCAAAATCTGAAAAAATAATCTGCTGAAATTGTGATAGATGAACAGTAATCATACCCCACCACATTTGCACATTTATAAAAAATATACATGCTAATATCTAAAATATGTATAAATTAGACCATTTTAGTGTATCCATTGATTTCTACATTTAAATATTAACTTAATGTCTATGCATATTGGCGAATATATAGACTCATGTACAAGAGTAGAAATGACATTGAATTTTTTGTGTAATGTTCAAGATGTAAAAGAATAGAATTAACACTATTTCATCTAATTTGTTCACTCTACACATACTACATTGTGGGCTGTTATTGTATATGCTACATCTGCAAAATACAAGGCAAGGTATGTACAGTCGTTTATATTGGGATGTACTATAACTAAGCTTTTCAAAAAAACACATAGACGTTACTATTAATCCATTTAATGTTTATTGAAATTCAATATGAAAAATACATTGACAAACTATTCTCAATGATTAAATGGACCATTCAGATAACAATGCTGTTTTTGAATTAGAATTTGTGGATTGAAATATGTTAAGAAAAATTTGAAATACATTATTTCTGCAAGTTTATTCATTCCACTGTTATGACTTTTTTTAGTTCCAATATGAAAAATATTTTGATTAACTATTCTTAATGATCAAACGAAGCAGTTGGTTAACAATGCTGTTTTTGAATTAGAATTTGTGGATTGAAATATGTTAAGATAAACTTTGAAATAAATTCCATCTGCACACTTAGTCATTCCACTGTTGGAACTTCAAATTCAATATGCTGTCTAGGCATTGGTAAACTAGATCAGTAAAATACATTTTTATGCTTGTAATGAAATTTTGAATGTACAATAATTTCATTCAAATCTTCAATAGAAAATTATCTTTGAGCCTTCATAATTTTAAAGGGTTTGACATCACTGATTGCAATTTTGAGTTCTGAGAAAATCTGCATTCTTAAGTCTTTAGAAATTGTGAAACACCTTCAGGACAAATTATCCTCATGGGAAGTACTAAAAAATGTCTAAAATTCGTATTTGAAGTATCAATTTGCTCTGGTATGCTCTCAAACATATTAAAAATATATTGAAAGTTCTAACATTTAAATACCAATTATTTTTGCGCTCAAGGTTCTTGAGATTATCCTGTAGTACTGCTGAGAAGTTATTACAGCTAATGATTAACTTTGTGGTATATGTAAAATGATTTAGGGATCGTAATTTGACAAGATTTGTCCTGTTTGAAAAAATGTACTGATTTGTCCTGTCATCTCCTGTTTTTGTCCTGTCCTGATACTCTGTCCTGTCTCAATACTGCTCAATCCAACTCTAGACTTACTGCTAACGAATTACATAAAAATTGGGATGTTGGGACCAGCTAAGCTAGAAATCCTACAATGATTATGAATATAATTATGATATATATAATATATATATTATTAATTATATATATAATATATAATTATGAATGTAGGTTCTTTGAGGATAATTAGATCATGTACAACAAATATTTTCGAGGGATAACTTCTATGTATGCATGATGTCAGATTTGCTAGAATAAGTGTTGCATCTTCAATGCCTTAGAAGAACTTGACTCGCTGTTTTAAATTTAATGGCTGCGATTCAACAAATGTAATCACTTTTTGAAGAGGTGGCATTATTACGTTAATTGAGCAAAATCTGGCAAACAGGGGTATAAGGTGTTGTTGTAGCTAATTATGTCCTGTTCTAGTTCAACATCAAATGTGAACCAAAATATAAGTGAAGCTTTACTACTGCAGAACTAGGAAATTTTCAACTGGAAAAGATACCAAACAGACAGATATTAGGTCGGAAAATTTGAATGATAAATATAATCATATAAAAGAGCTATCTAAGTAGTAACTGAAAGTAGAAAGTTTGCTTGTCAACATGATTGTGTTAACCCTATTTCTACTAGCGTTACTTTTAGCTAACAAATATATATTCCCACATCGTTTAACAATTCTATCCAAGTCTGTTAAAAATATTGGAAGCCTTTTACATTGACACATCTATAGAGATGAGCCGCTCACGCAATGATAAAGATTTGTGCTGAAACATATCTTTGTGAATGAAGTACTTGCAAATAAGATTTTTTTTCAATCAAAAATCCAATTTTTGTAAAAACATTGCTTCAGAATCAGTCGAAGATTTAGGAATTCAAAGTAGGGGTTGCACAATTATTCCACACTTTTATCAATCAATAAATTAAATTAATTTTATATGGACCTACCTGCTCAAAATTATTATTATAATATTATTTAAATTTATAGATAGGTCAAGCTAGCTCAGCAATTTTCCAACTTAATTCACTTTTTGTTAGAATGGGTCACGGTTACATTTAATGCTAATATTGTTTGAACCCTTATATGTATGTAATAAGAATAAAGCTTGTAATCCCAACTGCGAAGGAGATCATTGTGCATATCAACACTAGGTCAAGGTAAACACTACTTCATTAATATAAGTCGTAGAGAAATCGCAGGCGCTTTGGACTTGGATAATTTTAATTATTTTACTAATTTTTGCACTAATGTTTGCTTTAGTTTTACTTGATTTTTGGTTTCAATTGTATTACATTGGCTGCACAATTTGTTGCGAGTCATTAGCTGTGGAAAAACTTTAATTACTACATCTACATGTAAAGTACAGAATGTGTGATTTTATTAATTAATCATTGCATTTAGCTTCTCGAAAATTTGAAATTCCTGTACACTTCCTAATTCTTGGCAAAGCTTTAAAATATGGGCTAAAACTGTAGTTTCACTACAAGTCTTAAGCAGCCCATAAATATTTTTGCAGTCTAAATGGCTTGAATTTATCAAAAACTCCAACATAAAACGGCACTACAAGATAAGAATATGCCCTCTCCAGATTTACATATGCAGAAATACATGTAGTTGATGTAGTTGTTGCTCACATTTGATTTCTAATACTTTCCGATACCTGCACATTAAGTATTGAGAAAGTTTAAAACTCTTTCAAAAAAAAAACAAAAATAGTTCATCTTTTCAAGTACGTTCTTTAAAAAGTCTGTCAATGTTTCACGATTTACCAATTTCCCAATAGACATGGTGAAAATTGATTAGAAATGTGGAAAAATGGCTTGTTTAAAGTTAGGAAAATTCAAGGTTCCTCATTCATCCTTTGAATGAATGCATGTCAAAATCTTTGGGTGATAATGCTTGCTACAGGCATGACCTAAAACAATGAGTCATATTTTTATTTACTAAACCCCTACCATAAGTGTGTCCATTTAAGGGGCTTTCTATATTTTAACACGTTTGAAAAAAATTGTTCAAAAATGTCGAGAAATCGGGTTGCTACTTAAAATTCACACTACTAGAATTAGGGCTAAGCCAGACTTGTCAACCAGTCGAGCCTACCTTAGCCAAATTGAACCGAGCCGAGCATGAGTTCTGCATTGAATATACAAAACTAGCTTTTTAAGCAACGCAAATTTATAGTTCTGCTTGTTCATTTTATTATGCACATTTTTCTTATTTTTTTCATTCAATAAGCCTTTCCTATAATCTTATTTTAAAGTTTTTTATTAAATAATAGGAAGACTTATGTAAAAATTTCTGAGAGGAGAACATCGAGCTAAAACGACTCATTAAAAGATTCTATTTGTCGAGCCAAGCCGAACTAAGTTAAAATTCAGTCAAACCGAGCCAACCCAAGGTTAGAAATTTCGGCTCATTGACAAATCTGAGTTAAGCGATCTATAGTGATAGTTTTGTTAGAAAATCTGATTTTGTGTTTTGTGCAATTTTGATTATTGAAATTATATTTGTTTATTTTGGTTTGCAACATTTTTAAAGTTCAGTGCGCACAAAACATTGTAAAATTCGTTTTTAGTGGGAATTGAATAATTCCAGTCTACTAAACCTAAGTTACATATAAATTGACTTATTCATTTTTGGGAATGTTCCAAGCACTGTATCTCAATGATAAATTTATGGGTTAATTTGAATATTTGCGTATTCGAATAGTTTGTCTTTCATGATTGTACTATTGTTGTTTTCAAAAATTTTCAATACATATTTTTCCGTATTCTCCTTGATTGGCTTTCTAGTTGTGAAACTCTTTGATACCTGAGTACACAGTTGTGTGCATTACATTAGCACATACACAATGATGAATTACAATTGGATTTTTTTCCAACAAATATAAATGAAGTTTTTGCATGAAATCTGCAAATTTTAAAATTCTACTTGCATTACATCATTGATTTTGCTCAAAAAAATTATTGTGGAATTTGAATAAAATAAAATGTTAAAAATAGCATAAATTATTTCAAATTCTCTTTGCAAGTATTCAGAAGTGGGAAAATCACCTTGCAATGAGAGACATTCATATAAAAACGTTGTTGTCTATATAGAGCATTGACATTCAAATTTTGAAAGACTCATTTGTTGTGAACAAAATGTTGCACGTTGTCACATTCTCCAAGGTGACGGGGAGAATGATCAACTAGAAGAATATTTGGCAAATTAGGTTAACCCTTGTCTGCTTGACCAGCTGACAAATATGCATAAAATTATGCCTATATAGGTGTCCGCAAAGTATAGAAACACAATATTTTTGAGAAACGTGTTTGCACCAAAATATTTATAATTATAAACATTTAAATTAAATGCTAAATTACTTTTGTTTGGAATGTAGTTTTTGGATGACACTTGTCAAGAAATCTTACTTGGCAATGTTTCGACCCTTTTTACTAATAATATGTGAAATTCGCTAAAGCAACTATTTGAAATCTTGTTTGTTGCATGGAGTCCATTTTTTCACATAGTTCTTCCTCTGTACGATCAAGAGGTCATCTAATAAAATTGGTTCTGAGGTTTCGCTGCCTTTAAGCATCTTGAAAACAGTTGAGGGAGCTTTTGGGAAAGCATCCACTGGTTTCCAATTGCATTTACGGAACTAGTACATCTAACTATAGTTTTATATAGATCGCACCGGATTGCTCCCCAAACAATAAGATACAGGCTAAATTTAGAGGGTTTTGTGCAATATCTAGCAAACTATTCACTGTACAATTGGGGGCCTGATGCGAAATGTCAACCAGAATTGTAACAAGGTCACAAAATGTGACCCTGTGACACATGCACACGGATAGCATTTGACCCAAAGAGATCCCAAGAATTGTAAAATAAATGACTCGGTGACCCAATTTGATCGATTGCATAGATATTGACATGAAGAGCTGCACTTCAGTCTAGTCTTCATCGACATTAGAATTTTCCATTTTGCACAATAAAAGCAATGTTCTAAAACACCTCTGATATTTTAAGATGTGAAATACTATCGAAATACTTTTATATGAAGCAAAACTCTAACACGTACAAATCACCATTTTAACATATCACTCTGTTAGAGATTTTTCTGTGTGCAACTGTTTATTAAATTAAATAATTTAACCCCAATCTTTTTTTGAAAATAAATCGTCTTAGATTTAAACCGAATTTCGAATGTAACATAAACATGAACCAATTATATAATTATAGTGGTATTGCAAATAAGCAACATTAAATCCGAAACGTAATCTATGTTGTATTTTAATTCAAATCATAAAAAAATACAGCGATAGATCTAGAAATTTCTCGATTTTTTTGAGAATTAATCATTTCGAAAGTTAACTTTTTGTGCGAATTGCGGAAATCACATTTCTTAGTTGAATTCTTTTGTTGTAGAATATACCTCTAATGTTTTTCATGTTAACAACAGATGTTTTTTGTATTGAAGTTAACTTAAACCATATTATATTTGGGATTCAAATCCAGATTTAGATCTGCAAATCCATTCCTTGAATATTTGGATTAGAATTTGAAATTTACAAACTAAACTTGCAGTAACCTATGAGAGAAACTAAAGAAAATCAAAATAAAAAAATTATAGAACCATTTAAACTATTTTAAAACTCACATGGCATTTGTGCAAAGCAGAAGTAGCAATGAGGTTGAGATGAGGCAATTTGTGAAACTTATTTCTATTATTTTTTATTTAACTGTGCCCTTGCCTTAAAGGAAAAATTGACCAGGTGATCAAGTCTGATGTCAACATTGCCATCCTAAATGTTATATTTGGTTCAACTGCTGTATTATTAGGATAACTAAAGTCGCATATTGTCACTTTTGATTTTCTTAAACAGCATTACGTGAAAGATTTTTTAAACACATTTAAAGATATTCAACCTCCTTTACTGCTTGTTTTGATATACTACAATAAGTCACATTTTCTTTTCATCAACAGTAGGTTCGACCTTCTTATATTTAGTTATTAGTTTATACATTGATCATATTTCATTTCTAAAAATATCTAAAATTCAAACTTTTGATTTTAGTTCATTTGGATAAGAAATCTTTTTAAAATTATTTTACCTATGTCCTGGAGAGTTTTTTCGAAGAATGCATGAAGAATTTCAGAATGTAATAGAAAACTTTTCCTTAGCCTTCTGATAAACTTTGTCCAGAAATTAGTAATCACATGAGAAATTATTTATTATTCATTTATCTCAATAGTGTTACATTTGAATAAGAAATTTTTGGATTTGCTACATAAATACCCAATTCATTATCTGAACATTAGGAAAGGAAAGAATTTAAATATTTTTACAAAAATCGGATTTCTCATTGAAAAAACTTTTTATTTGCATGTATTTCAGACAAAAGAATAAGTTTGAGCACAATACTTCATCATTGCATGAGCTTGTTTATTCCTATTGATGTGTCCTTGCAAAAGTCTTTTAATATTTCTTACAGGCTTGAAAAAATTGTTAATAATGGATAAGAAATTCTTAAAATTATTTTATCTATGTCCTGGGAGAGTTTTTCGAACTATACTTGAAGAATTTCGGAAATGTAGTTGAAAACTTCCTCGCAGCCCCTATATATATATATATATATATATATATATATATCAAACAATGCATTTATAAAATTCAATTTAATACATTGTGTGTTGATTGCGAATTTTTATTTAATATCAACTTTTAAAGCATGCATATTTATAGATAAAATTGCATTTTCAAACTGAAAGCCAACGGTTTCAAGGTAGTAGGGTTGCAACCCCCGAACCACCCTCTTGGTGCTCTTCGGTTATGGCAAAGTTGTAATTGGGTGCTTGAAAAAATGTATTATCATTAAAGGTGTTTTATTAACTTTCTCAAAAATGACCATTGCAAATATTCTGCTTGCATTGCACACTTGGAGAATGATGTCACGATTTTGAAATTTGTGGTGATTTATCATTTGAGCTCTGTGTGGTACATTTCAAGATCACCACGATTTCGTTGATGCATGTTCCGTATTGTGATTTTAGATTCAATTGGCTTATAACAGTGTACTAAGATCTGGTTTTCGAAACTGTGTACGTTCAGCAAGTGTGTGTATGGGATAGTTCATCTAAATTATTACTTAAAATAAACAGTTGTTCTTCAATACGAGAAATCTGACTGCGTTGGATTACCTGAAGGATTTTCTGAACACCCTAGAAACTAACTGTCAATCTGGTTGCACATTTCCATTTTTAATACATTCGAATGAGGCCAAAGCCACCAACCAAAAAATGCAGAAATTTTTAAGCAGTGCACCCAAATCAACACGAATTCTGTAAATGCTATGGAATTTATATAAAATATTATGAAAAACAAAAATTACGTTTTGAAATTTTAAATAAGTGTTTATCATTCAATGTCAGTATACAAACATTTCTAACATCGCAGCTATAGTACAAACCGTCGGAATGGGCATTAATTTAAATGGGCTGTGTCCATTTCTGACCTAAGCGCATTTCTCATCTCCAAAGCACGGTTTATATTGATACATTTTTGTTTTAAGAATGAGTATTTTATTAATCCATTCTCATGATTAAGTAAAACTCACATCTTATTTTCATTTTTAAGCAAGAGTTTAAAATTGGTAGAACAACCATTCAATTTCATAATCAACAATTGAACATTGCTACTGAAATCTTTAAAACAATTTTTCAAAATTTGACAAATTGTTCGGAAATGTAGTTGTGATGTAACTTTTGTGTGGGCGTGTCCTGCGTTGGAAAAATTAAGTCATCACTTTGACTTACGATTTAATGAAAATGCACAGCCATTTACATTTAATTTAGCATCTTGTTTTTCCCGAGAATATTCTGCTTGCATAAGAATTTTGATAAATTTTAATTGTAAGATTAATTTAGATTGTGAGAAAAATATTTTTGATTGCGTGCCTTAATGTTGTAGTTCAGAGTTTTGAGTAGTTCTTCAGAAACTTCTTATTTGTACGAGTATCATTGTCACGTTTCGCTTAAGTGTTTGTAGAATTGAGTTTAATGCCATGCTTATAATTTTTCCTCGATTTTTAATTTAAGTTTCGTGTTGGGAACTTCCATGCACGACTTTGTCTGCTCTTCTAATTAGATACATGAAATGATCGAGAAACTCTTATACATATACTACTCATTAGCATATTTAAAAGCTTTTTGTATATAATGTTAATGTTTTTCATCAGCGATGCATAAATTTGCTGAAAATTTAATTGTCTTTTGTAGAATAATTGCTTTATATCGTCAAGTAGTACTTAAACGATTTCCCCACCAATTCTGTGTTCACCGCGAGTCTTAAGAGGAGAGTGTAGTCATCCTCTATCACATAATATTCTATTTTGAAATATGTGTTGAAGACTTTACCAAAAATATTTTTTCCTAAATTGTTTTCTTGTTACCTCCCTTTTCAATGTCAGTCTTTTAGATTAATCATTGGTACGTAGTTTTCAACTCTAAAATTTGTTTTTACTAACATTCTTTTTATTCTCTGCTGCTTTATTCTGTTTGTGGCTTATAATTATCTATATTATGTAATATTGTTTACGTAAATTCATTTTCATGTGATTCTGCTTTAAACCTCCTTGTGTACGCGATAAGTACATGTCGTTGAATACGTGGTTTTTGAAAAAAAATATTGTGGGCGTGTTTAAAGAAGCTGATTCAAAAGAAAAGTAGAATTTGCTTAGAACAATTGATGAAATTAAATAATTTTGACCATATAATTTATTTTTATTTTTTAAATAACATTGTTTTGTAACTGAGAATTGCTTCAAAAATATTTTTTTCATTTGCACAATATATTAGACATAAATTACCGCTACGTATTATTTCAAAGAGTACTTGGCATTAATGGGATTTGTTGCCATGTACGTAGTGTTAATATATATTGGTGTATAAAAAAACCCATATTCATAATTTTCATATACTTTTCCTTTTCTACATTATATATATATATATATAAATATAAATTTATATTTATCTCATATTTATTTATTAGTAAAAAATGATTTCTGCTGTGTAATTACTTCTTTGAATTTAAAGATTACCATGTTTTATTAGTCGAATGCATTAATAGAATTGTATTTTGTATATACAAAATATACATATATTATATATACAAATTTGATTTAGACATTATACGACAATAGAATTTGGGCATGAGGGACTATATTAGCAATTGTTAGGACCTTAGTTTGTATCCCATTTTTAATCGTAATATATTATTACATTAATTTTATTATTTCGAAAACCATTATCCTAGTGATTATTATTATATATATAGATATATTATTTTTATTATTATATTATATATATATATATATATACCCATCGAAAATATGTTCAATAATGAAGCACCCTCTGCAAGGTAATGCGGTATTTACCAAAGGAATTTTATCTTAATTTGGTGAACTATGTTTGTGTGAACTGAAGCTTTAATAGTGGCAAAAGTTGGTCGAACCGCATTAACTATGATTATGGTTTCTACAGTTTTATTTGTCTGAATATTATTGGTTTCTGTCTGATATATTTGGCATAGCTATTTCCAATGATAAAAGACACACTGTACGCATTAACTTGTACAACGCAAACAAGATATTAACTAAATTCCAAATGGGGTGAGTATTCTGTTTATTTACTTAAACGAATACTGGTCGTGAAGTACTCCACTGACCGTCACTTGTAGAAATCGAGATGCATTTAAATTGGTCTACTGTCCAGGTGAATTTAGAAGTCTATGAATACACTAGAGTATATGTATATATATTTCGATTTAAAATCTTTATCAAACAAGTTTGGAAGGAAAAATATTTACAATTAACTACACTTAAATGATATATACATTGCATGCACTAAAAATATTGATGTTATAATAATTTTTTTGTTTGTTCATTAAAATATTGATGTTATAATAATTTTTGTGTTTGTTCATCAAATTTAAATCAAGTATATTGGAAATTTCCATTCATTGAAGAAACAAATTTAAAGCAAGTATATTGGAAACTTCCATTTATAAATGACAAAGTTAAGGTGTTCCTATCAAGAATAAAGAAGTTAAATTTAAAGTTAAATAAATCGAGAATAACACCAATATTAACATCATTCCAAACTCAAAATAGTTTAACAAACAAAGATCTTGTAGCAAGGTTGCTGTCTTCTTCACTTGCTTACAAATATACTTGTGAAGATTGTCAACAATCTTACATCGGAGAGACACGCAAACATTTTGCTACAAGAATTCATGACCATCTAGCAGGACATCTAAACTCAGAAATTCACCAACATCAACATCGAATTAAGAAAGAAAATTTTGAAATATTACTAAAAACTAATTATCCATTAATTGCAGAATCATTATGCATCAAGAAAGAAGTCAAATCAAATTTATTGAACAAACAAAAAGATTATTATAACATCAATATTTTTTAGTGCATGCAATGTATATATCATTTAAGTGTAGTTAATTGTAAATATTTTTGCTTCGAAATTTGTTTGATAAAGATTTTAAATCGAAACCGCTCGTATTTATCAAGCTCAGTAATTCAACACTTTATATATATATTCGGTATATTGTAACATCGGCAGGTACTGGTTCCTAGTATCGGCCAGCTTACTCGCTTTTTGTGTAGTTACTAGTTGTTTGTACATATTGTTAATATGTAGTGTATATAACACACCAAAGCATCTGCAAATGGGAAAATAGTTACCTGCGTTCTCTTAATCAGCGCACTTCCGTGCACCCTAGCGCTGCTACAATATGTATATATGAAAATTTTACATCAAATTATTTCCTGCAATATAATCACAAATTTAATCAGGCTACTTGTAAATAGACGCTATTCATTTTAGGGTATTTGCATAGCCAAGTTCACACAAGAAATGCATGACTGTTTATGCCAATTACTTTTCTGTTCTGGTTTTGCTTCTTCCTCGTCATATATATTTTATATCATTGATCAATATTTGTAAAATTTGTTCATTATCTATGACGTATTTCAATATCAAGTAAAAACATAATTTTTGTCAAGAGGCGTATAATTTCATGCGATTATAATTTTCTAAGTCTTCCAATGAATATGCTATTCATTTGTTTGAAAAGTGTCTTTGAAGTGCTTTCTAGAAATTAATAATAATATTATTATTAAGCAGTAGCTTAGAGAACCACATTTGTACATATATTATCTCTAATATGCTCAGAGCTCTTTCAAAGATACAATTCGTTTTTTCATAATTTCGAACAATTTCTTATAAGTCTTCCCATTCCCAATGCTCAGTGAATCAAGATTTTTAAAAGACATCCATTTCTTGATCTTTGGATAGGCTGCTTATGCCGAGCGCAAACAGAATAATTGTTATACAAATCCTGGGACCGAAGATTTCCCGCAAAGCCGCACCCAGAAAGCGTCTCGAATTATTGTTTTTAGAACGTAAATGACAAAAGACACTTCTCTATCCTAGAGTACACTCAAAATTTTAATATTTTTTTAGTTCGTGAGTTATGGGAGCTTCAAATGATTTTGAAGAAACCATCATAGATTGAAAAGGTTCTTTCAACGGTGGGAGGTAAATGGCAAAAATTGCGGCAATACAAGAAATAGGAAATTTTCACTAATTTTACATAGACAACATAAACTATTCTGTTACTGGATTGGAAAATGGTAAATTTTCAAATAATACTCAGGCTGTTTTTAATGGTGTATGCTAATGCGAAAAAATATAGGAAAAATTTCAAATGGATTGTTAGGGGGATTTTTTTTTAAATTTTAAATTGAATTACTACTAAAGTTTTAATAACCATTTCTCGTATTATGATGTCATGTAAAATATTGGAAATTGAAAAGTACTACTCCTACTGGACCCCAATATCACGTCAAAACTGAATTAGGTGAACATATATTATGTTTTTGATTATGTTGTCAAATAAGAAATAATGTCATACATGTCAGAATATATCAAAATTAGATCTTCGAAGAATTTAAACCATGCGGAGAAAGAAGGTATTTTCAAATGATCCATGTATAGCATCCGTGTTCTAAATTTTGTGTAAGTTAAATTTTAATTAATGAATAATGGCTCTCGATAACACGTTCATTTTTTTAAAAAATTTTCTTCTGACTGAAACACCTTTGTCATTTAATTCGCAAAGTAGGAAAATCCAATTCTTATTTATTGATTACTGTATCATAATGTGAACTATGCTCTTTATTTTGTTTGGCGTGTTGTCTAATCTTTAAATCATTGTCTCAATTAATTATCCATGAATGTAGTGACGTAGATCAAAGCAACTGCATGAAACTACGTTCTATGTCTAATTTCGACTCTACTTTCTTTCTCCGTGTGTTTAGTACGTCGTTGTTATATTTGCAACTCTTTTTTCTTACCTGAATCATTGCAGATTTTAAGAATTGCGCACAGCCAAATTCACTTTCACTAATATATTATGTCACACATTGCCATTAAGTTAAGTTATTTATTATTTTTGAAGGAGTTACAATCGTAACAAAATATATATATATATATATATA
>CABFPE010000307.1:287742-312852 GCA_900660155.1 Hofstenia miamia
AATATATATATATATATATATATATATATATAGAATTAGGCGACATCCGACGCTTCCTAAATATGTTAGATGCCTAATCATCACGCTCTTCGTCTATGTCCGGTGTTAAGGTTTTCTTTTGTAAAACATATGACACAAGAATAGTGGCCATAGATAATTGGAATATTCTAGATTAATCGAGCATGCTGTTTACGAAAATCTAATCTACTTGATCAGCACGATAGATTAATACATCCGATTAATCTCGATTAATCGCGTTGACGATTAATCATGTTGGATCCCTGTACTGAAGTACATACGTAACTGCTTCTTCACAGATAAGACTAAGTGGTTATTGTTTCAAGATCCTCATACCGATAATACACATGAAGCAAGATGGAGTGACTTATAATAGTGGTTAACAGTGAATCAAAATCTGGAATAAAAATAAATCATTTGAACTCCTCTAGTTTGTATCCAAACAACTTTGAGAAGCAGAAATTGAATCTAGCACTCAACGTGATGAGACAGTTACTGCTCTGAAACATCACGGATTTGCTTCAATTGCATTGTTGATCACTGACACCTGGATCACCTTGAACGTAAAGTCTCCTGGCCTAGAAAAGCGACCAAGCGTCGAAAGTCATTTCATTCTGTTAATGATGAACCATTAGCCTTTTTGAGATATGAAATGTCTTAAATGTTTTCCGAAATGGATCCCTCTATTCTTCACTGCAGAATGAAGTCCTTAATAGCAGCAAAGTCATCATCACAGGCGTTTGCTCGTTAAAAAAGCATTTGCTTAGTCATGGAATGATTTATGTTTTGACAAGAAAGTTTCAATCAGATCGCATTGAAGTTGAATTTTTAATTTACCGAAGCTTGAGTGGTTCCAATTTTTATACAAGATTTAAACAGATTATTTCTTCTTTTCAAATCGCTTCACTGTTGTGAAGAAGAAATGGATGACATAATTAATTTTGATCAGTGTTTCAATGATGCATCCCAGCTAACAGACATTGAGAAATGTAGCTTGTGCTAAAACTCAGGATACATTGCTCATAAGGAAAGCCTTGGCGTACCTCTAATTCATTCAGGTGTTGCTCCTAACCTGCTGACCAAATAGAAATTTATTACTTTGCTGCCTCGCGGAAAACCTAGCCATCCTAAGAACAACTTATTTGACATTTCATTCAATTTGAATACCTATTATAAAACTTGTGGCAAACTTTACATCAATTCTATTGTAACTAAGTTTTCAAATATTTATAACAAGTACGGTTATGGCTTTGGTGACAATTTTCTACGTGTATTGAAAAGATTTGTTCTTCAATTGGTTTTATAAAATCTCAAAATAATTTAAAATGTAAAATATAGGCTGTAGTTTAAAAAAACCCAAAAACAACGTTTGAATAAATGCTTAGTTTATAAAAATACCAATTAGAATGTCTTTTTTCGGCTAAAAATGACTACTATCACTACCGTGATAGTAGGAATTGAAGGGGATATATAACCCAGTGTTTGAGGTTTGATGTAGAGAGAAGTTTCAAACGAAGAGGAAGCTCGGGGAAGAGAAACATCAAGGAAATTGAGGTGACAATTGGTTTCTGTTTCTTGAGTAAATTGAATTGAAGGAAGGAATGAGTTGGGGAAGTGAAGAAATTCGTCAGCTTGATTTTGATTGTCCATTAGACAAAAGATATCGTCAACGTATCACACGTATAACAAAGGAAGATTACTTGTAGAGAATTCTGTTTGTCTGCAGAAACACAAAAATGAACCTTGGAATTCATTAGTAGTATAAAACCGAATGTAGTACGTTGATATTTGACCTTTTGACATTTGCGGGCATGGCTATGATGTAATTGTGTACTTTGGCAGTATGTGTATCTCTGACGTCATTGGAATATATTGGTTTTTGTTGGCAAACACATTTGTTTGCAGTCTATTGAATAAAATGTAACCAATTTTTCTATAACCAATTTTCGAAAATCCCATGAGATTAGAATTGTTTGCAGTCTATTGTTTAAAATGTAGCTAATTTTTTATACATATTACATAAATAATTGTCAAATATCATTGAAATTCTATATGAAAGACATTCACGTTTTTGGATTTATATTTTATTGCTAAATTTCTTTGGTAAAAGTCATAACTAATAAGTATTTTCAAACAAAAATATATGTTTTATTTTACATACTTGTTTTTTTTATTAACATACATGAAATTGGAAATACCACATCACACATTAATTAAGTTTACATGTTTGATTTTACACACTTGATTTTTTTATTAACATACACGACATTGGAAATACCACATTAATTAGTTTACATGTTTTATTTTACATACTTCTTATATTCGGTAAAACTTAATAACAAATGTTTGAATCAGAGAGATAATAATACTTGTTAAAAAAACGTAATGCCTAATTTCGGTAATAAAGCAACTAGTTTGAGGAGTGACATAATTTTAATAGACATAGCAATTGACCCTTTGAAATTGAAGGTGGATTTGTAGATTCGTGAATTTTTGAAATTCAATGCTCAAAATATAAAAATTTGTAATGTTTAATTTTGACTTGTCATTAATATTGTAAACATCACAAATGAAAGAATTTGTGAGAAGCACATCATCTGATGGCATAGATAACTTTATGTCTACAGGAAACGGAAGGGTTAGCAGACGTCAAAAGATAAGCATGCAAATTGTAAAATTAATCTCATTGTTTAGTAATTAGGTCTGCGAAAACATAGTTAGAGTTACACATAGTGATAAAAAGAGTTGAACTTGCATAATGTAAATGTTTTAAATTGTTTGTTAATAGTTTTATGATAGTTGCGATATATAAAACAAAAATTAGCATTACAACACATTATTAGGGTTTGCATTCCTGCAGGATTTACCTCATTTAGTATTGAAACAAATAAGCAAACAATAATTAACATGCCCAGAATGTAAAATTTTTTCTGTTAACGCCAAACATAATTACTTGTCTAGTAGGATGTCTCAAGTGCCATTTTTTAATTAAAGCCTTTGCTTCTAAATTTATATAAAATTTCTTAAATTTTCATGCGAAAATCCGAAATAAAATTTGTTTTCAAAAACACTACTTTTGTAAATATTTTTAGTTAGTTCCATCAAAAGCAGAGCAACTAAATTTATAACAAAATTATGTAGAAATTGTAATAAGAGAGGAATATAATCAGTATTATAATTGCAATATTTTTTTAAAATTCTATTAATTTTCATACGATTTTTCCAAATTAAACAAAATATTCCCTTCTTATCAGATAACACACAATATTTTTAAATTTTGAATTTTCTGATGGATTTCATACAAATAGTAACTAAGAAATGGAATAATCTAGATCATTCATATTTAAATAAAAATATGTTACAAGCAATTCAGAAGAAAATTGCGCACATTCCTTCTTAATAGACAATGCAAACTTAGCGAAAATAACATACTACACTCATTGGAAAGTTTTGTATAGCGCTAGGAAGCCACCACAAGCACACACAAATTTATATTATATATATATATATACAGTCGCGGCCATTGGATTAGCATCACATAATGCTAAAAGTATATTTTCACTCATGGAAGCAATTCATTATAATTGTAGGTGAATCGGATAATAAGTGGCATGATTTATGTTCTGCCAGTGAAAATAAAGCAAAATATAAAACATGTAAGTAAATTAGATGCATACGCAACGCATATCAAATGTTAGAATGGGCAAGAATAAAGTTGTTTTGTATACAATTTATTATATTAATACTGAAGTGATGCTAATCCAGTGGCCGCGACTGTATATATATATATATATATATATATATATATATTTAGCTTGTACTTTGTAGCTTTGTATTTGTACTTTACAGTAAAAAAATTTGAATGACTATTATTGAATATACTCTTAGTGCTCTAAGATATGAATAAATAATAATACATTAATTCAAGATAATAACTTTCTTGAAACATGTTTTTTAACATTGTGCAAATTATCACCGGAAGATAACATCAACTCTTGAACAGCTTCTTCCTTCCTAATGTTGTAATTTCAGAATCGATGTGGTAAGTGTGTATCTCCAATTAAATAATTGCTATTTAGTAACATATGTATGCTTAATTAAATTGCATAATGTGATTTTACATATATTCAACTAGTGTATACAGAAAGAATAACCTCTCCAACATTCGAAACTTATTGTTGTAAAAACTTTTCCCAATTTTTAACACAATATATGTCTAAATATTGTTAGGAAATTTTAAGCACATTTTGAAATTTGGGTATTCAGGTTATTCAATTAACTGGAATTCCTCTATTTACCGATTAATCTGTGGAATATAATGAAGAAACATATTAAAAACTGAAAATGTTAAATTTTGTAAATGTGATTGTTAAATATGTATTTTATTCTTGAAAATTACTAAATGCAAAATGCATATTTCTATATGAAGCACATTCTATAAATGCTGTTTTGTGGTCTAAAGACAATGTAATTCATGAATCTAATATTTAATTCTTAATTATAAATAGATAAATCCAAGATGACCTAAGTGTTCAGAAAAGGAAAGAGTTCCAAATAACTACATTTACTTTGCTGACATAACATAAGACAAAATAAATAATAAAAAAGTTCAGTAGACACTTGTAATACTTCTTATGTTTGAAAAAACCCACAAGGAATATACTGTACTATAAGTTGCATATACAGAAATACATGCATTAATCATTTTGCCCTTAATAAACAACATTTTACAAAATTGGAGATTTCTTGCAACACCCCTAACTATACGATAACTATAAATGGTCTTTTAGTCATTTAAAAACTATTGGTTAGTGTGGAAGAGGCTTTTGGAGAGATTCAAAAGGTTCAGAATTTATTACGAAATTATAATTGATTGTTACGGAACGAAATATTACATGTACAGTAATTGTTCAAGCGAATGTCAGCATAAATCTACACAATCTGAACGAAAAAACAATTTCGTATTTTTAGTATTATGCTTACAAACATTGGTTTCCAAACTACAGAAATGTACATGCGCTGACACATAGAGCAAATCCGCGCAATCATTCAATAACTATATATTTTAGAAAATGAGAATTGACAAATTCATTGCCTTTATATTTTGTGTTTCTTTGCGAATATTACAGAATGAAATTAGAAATGTGGCTTCTACAATATTTCCAATCGAAGCACATGCTAGGGAATTTGGCTCTACTACAATTGGAGTGATTACAGGAATGCCAGATGTAGTAGGCTTTTTCACACTTTTCATGCTACCTAGGTTTGTAACCAAAAATAATGAAGCGAAACTAGTTGCCATTGGTGGCATTGGTTCGGGTATTTCTGTTACTATGTTTGGATTAGCATATTATTCAGTGAAGTCTGTCACATTTGCAGTTTTTAGTAGCATGGCGATGTTAAGCTTTGGCTTCTTTGGATCATTCATCATAGGATGTGCTTATTCCTTAGCCTCAAGCATTTTCCCTAAGAGAAGAATAGAAATAGCAAGTGCCTTACAAATTTCCATTGGCATAGGATCTGCTGGTGGTCTCATTTTCGGTGGATTACTTTATTCATTAGTTGGATACTCTTTCACTTTCATTATACCAGGAATTACCTTTGTGATAACTGCAATGCTTTTTCTGATATCATTTTTTACATTGAAAGATAATAATTCAAGCACTAAAAGTGAAATAGTTGACAAGGCTAGCATAATTCGCTTTGCAAAAAATCAGCATGCCTTGGCGCTTGGAATTCCACTCTTGATTACAGGGCTACACATGGGCTTAAGAAATACAGCATTTGCTGTGTATGCAAACCAAAAGTATGGATTTAATGGAGAGGAAGTATCATACATTTATTCATGTAGACCAATCTTTTACATCATATTTTCATTCGTTAATTCATTTCTGGCAAAGATGGGGTATTCACCACATATGCTATGCTATTCTGTTTTTATCTATGCAATTCAGGCTTTTTTGTTTTATATTCCTGAAATATTTCCTTTAATCGGAACAAAACTTTACTTTTCTATGGTACTCATTGTAAATGGATATGCATGGAGTTTTGTCCAAGCTCCATTTTACAATGTGATTGAGTGGATATGCACCGTTAAGTCTACATCTAATGCAAATAAGTTGATATTTGCATCATGGTATGCCATTATTATTGTGATTGGTAATGTTCTCGGTTGTGTTGTTTTCGGAGGAGTATTGGTTGACCATATTGGATTCACATTTACAAATCTAGTATGTGTAATCATTGATTCAATTCTGTTTATAATACTTGTTATATTTATGCTAAGGCATTCACTAAATATACTACTAATGAACTGTGAAAATCAATTATATTAGGCTGCAATAGTGACTTACTAGCTGACGTTTTTTAGCCTAGACTGATCAAAATTCGGCTAAAAAAGAAATGCAAGGAATTTAAGCTGTTTAAATATTTACTAGGTATCATTTGTTTAAGCCATAGTTTTGATTTATTGGAGTGTAATTATTTGATAGTCGTCAGCAAACAGCAAACCCAATTCTTTCTATTTTATTAACCCTGCCTTTTGTAGTAGTTTTGTACATTAAATGCACAAAGAAACGTACATATCCGCGGTGCTAGCTTTTTTGATTCCTTATTTATATTTGTTAATTTTGAAAGAACAATAAAAGCTATTTTTAAATCAATAACACGTGTACATGTGCATATTCTGCATTCTGGAAAATATATTTTTATAAAATCTGAATCACTTGGAAAATTGAAAATGCTTCTTTAATGTCTAATGGTTATTTGTATATACTTCACTATTAAATTTAACTTTGAAAGTTTTCTTTACCCGTAATCATGCTCTTAATTTAAACATCAACTTTTGATAATTCTCAAAACTTTATAAGCAATTTCCATATTCATTGCTTTCGCAACACTAATTTGTTTGCCATAAATGAAATTCATCAAATTCATCAAAGCCTTCTTAGCAGAAATTTTTTTGAAGGAAATTAGTGAAATTGAAAATTTCAACTCATCATTAATATATTATACAATACTTCATTATTACAATGATTATGATGTAATGAATTCGTTTTTTCTGCTCCCCGAAGATATAGGGTTAATACAAAATAGGTTTGAGAAATAATTGAGCATAAAAAATATTAATAAATTTTCAAAAATAATGGCAAAATTATTTTCACAATTGGTTTTTAAGTACATTTAGCGAAATCATCATTGCTTTTATTTAAGATTTCATGTAATTTGTAATTCTAAAACTTAAAATTTCAGCAAGGGGTAGAAACTGCCTTAATTATCAATTTTATATGAAATATATAAAATTGAATTAGCAAAATTGCTTCATCTGCTTTCAGTTAAAGTTTTTTCAACAAAATCATGTACCCTATCTAATACAACATATGTATATATATATATATATACATTCAGGGGCGGATACGGAAAATTTCTTAGAGCGGATCCAATGTAGAATAAGATGATGAGTGCATAATTGGGTGCAATTGAGAACACAAAGTATTGAATTTTCAATTTTTAAGATTCATCACTATGCGCGGGCTTCATCACCATGTACTGACTCTCAAAATGGATATATAGAATTTGTGCAATTTGTCAAGACTCAGTACAATTTTTTTCAAATTTTAAAATGGATTTTAAAAATAGCATGTTGTGTGGCATAAGATTGAAAAAATTACAAAACTTTCAGCTAATGGTATGAATGTGTGGTTAGTCGTCAAATGTTTAAATATGTTGATAAAATTCATGATAATCAACCAACACAAAAATGTAAATTCTTGCTAAAATAAAAAAATTCTAAAAATAAAACAATTTTTTCTGGTTTTAATGTGTCACACAGATTTGGTTTTTTGATTTTTGGAGTAGGTGCATGGTGGTGAAATCTGTTCATAGTCTTGAATTTGAATACAGAAAATTTGACCAACCCTATTGAGTATCGTCAAAATATGCGAATAGAATTAGCAGACAAGGAGAAATTTTATTTACTATTACTCATGCTCTACTTAATTTACAGTGTTTTTTTGCGTATGGATTAATCACTATAGGTTTATGTGGCAAAGGATAGCCGTAGCCATGTTCATCTAATTTTATTAGTATTTTTTAAAAGTAATATTATTAGAAATCTGATGCTAAAATTATAACACCCCATAGAAAACAAAGGAATCCTAATTAAAAAAGTCAATAAATTTCCAAAAGAAAATATATACATTAGGGTGGAGTGCAATTTGGTATAACTAACATGTCTGCAAAATTTTATTAAAATCAATCCACATCTTTACATGCCACCAGCCACTTAAATATTTGCAATTTTGCCTCCATTACACAACTAAGTAGGCTTGACATGTTATTATGTTATTATTACTACACCTGATTACACCTACTAAGGTTTGTTGATTGTTACACATGATGTCACACAGGTTAATTACACCTGTCATTGTCAAATTTACACCTTATGTACCATTAATTGTCCGTGCAAACACAATAAATGTTGTATTACTTGCGCCCTACCATACTCATTGTTTAGTTGAATTTTTACATACAGGCGATTTTTGGAAGAAAATCCCATGGAAATCAAAGCAGGTTACAGCATTGCAATTATAATATTAATAATATTTCTTTCCCTGTAGCCCCCATTTATTTGGATTCAAATTGAGTTGTTCTGCTTCTTGTTTGTGAATTTTTACTTCCAATTGCTCATGGAACTAACTATTAATTTTGACAGAGTTTGTGTTTATAAAGTAAGGAAAATTAATTTGTCGGAAAATTTAAGAAATTTTATAAAAACAAAAAGATGTTGCATTTCTTTAATATTTGGATAGACATTCAAAGCAAATTCAAGGAACGCAAGTGGCTGTTAAAAAGTTTAACACATCTTATGGAAGTATTTTTTCTACATTAACAGAAAAAATGCACATGTTTATACACTTACTCACTTATTTATTTGCTAAGTGAGGTTAAGTTACCCTAATATCAAGCATAATCGGAAAACTAAATGCCCATTAATGCTCATGATAATGATATTTTAATTAATATATTCAACTCAACGATATTTTTTGTGACTAATAGACTTTCATATTACAACAGTAACCAAATTTTTAACACTGCTTCTTTTTTAAAATGTAATTTGATGGCTATCTGCTGAGTTATTGAAAAAGTTAAAAATATTTCCACAAAACTTCAGGGATTAATTAATGATAGAATCTATTATTGAATATGTGAAGATGTAAGCTAATGCCATAGGACATATTCTCAGTTGTGTTGTTTTAGACGAATTTAAATGAAGCTCTACAACTCACATGCTGTTAAACTATGCATTTTCCTACACGCAATCCAAGGCTCAGTACGAAATCTGTCGGCACTAATATTTCCAGGTAAAGCCCAAAGTTGGAATTTGATACCCATTCGTATTGGGATTATTACAGAATTTACCCATGCTTTAGCTTTTGTAACTTTATTTTTGATACCCAAATTTGTGACTTCTAAGAATGAAAGGATTTTCAATATTATAGGAGGAATTGGCTCTGTTCTGACAGTGTAGCATCATTTGGCTTAGTCAAATTCTACTATTTTTGCGGCTGTCAGCTTTACTTCCTCATTTACACTTGGATTCTTTGGATCATTTTTAACTGCAGGTGTTTATTCTATTGCTACAACCATTTTTCCTCACAACAAAATTGAAATATCTTCTACTTTGCAAATATGAAAGGGCTTTTTTATGCTGCTGGACTACTTGTATTAGGTTTTCTTTTTTCTCAATATGGGTATGCACCAGCATTTTTTATTCCTGCAGCTATTATGTTACAATAGCGATTATATACATTTTCTTTTTATATATCTTTTTATATATTTAGAAAAAAACTATATAAATAACAGTAGAAAATAGGTACCTCAAAATTCTGGAATACTGATTTTGGTAAAAACATCCCTTATGCAATAGCAGTCTTGCTAACAGTGTTTCCACTGTGTCACCATCTGTCTCCACAATACTAGAACAGACAGGCTCCTCGACCGTTACCACCTCCATATGCACAAAGTACAAATGGTGGCAACTTCCGTACCCTGGTTTTAACGTCTGATGTAGGTTCGGGACTCCGCACACTGACGCACCCACTGAGTGTTATCATTACCCAGGAACTACCGCGTGGAGGTATTCTTTGGGACGATTTAGGCATTGTGTAGAATCCCCACTTGTTAGAGATTGACCATAATTAGCTTTAACTATTACTTTTCTTAGTCGGTATGTATTTCTCTGTGACTAGTGAGATTCCAACGCATCTCTGCCATCCAAGTTATTACAATTATTTAAAATGAGTTACTAATTATGATGAAAATTACATTGCTTCGAAACAATTAACAGACTTCCATTTAGATCGTCAACAGCAGTAAATGACAGGGTCGAAACCTGAGGCTGACCCATGAAATCAAGGAGGATTGGGATCAAGCAGCAATCACCAGTTACAACGCAAATGGCTATGACTCACGAAGCTCTCTCATTGATTGTGGTTTATGTCATTTGGTTGCAATGCATCCCAGTGTTGCTTACCCTTAACGAATTTGTACATTACAAATGGTAATAAATGAATTAAAGCAACCTGGCTGCTTTCGCTTCTTATGAACCCTAAATATAGGGCTTAAATAGTAGATTTTGAGAAACAAATTATCTGAATTTCAAAAATTTGAAAATTCAACAGTAACTTATGTCATTGATTATCACTATCATGATTTTCTAATGCTTCGAATGCTCCCCAAAGGAACTGGAGGCAACATTTTTACGTGCTAGCTAGTGTTGTTACAGCCAAATATATTTGCAATCTTTCATCCTCATACATTGTCATGAATCACATTGAGTTGTAAAGCTGAGTCAAGTTTCAGCTAATGTGTGAATCTTGTTCACATTTGAAATTCACCCATTACCAGGAAATCAGTCAAAGCTGCCCAGCAAATGCTGTGTATGCTTTGTAAAACTTCAAATTTGCATAAAATACAGTATTGCATGTGGTGTGAAAAAGAACCATTACTGTTATATTGGATATCACTAAGGAACAAACTCAGGCATTACTTTCACTGTGGTTTTGTTGTACTCAATTCCAGTTGTGTAGAAATCTGCACAACATATCTAAAGTTGTGTTCTCACTATTGACTATTACCATCTATCAAGAAATCGGTGATAAAAGTCAATAGTCTGAACCCTCTATCACTTTTTGGCAAAACAGCTAAATTACTGTCATCTGATAAATGTTGATAGTGAGAACCGTACTACAACTAGTCGAATAGTATAGGGAACAGACTTGTGAAACGTCAATTATTAAATATTTCAACTTCAAAATATGCTATTGCTTACATTTCAAAACAGTCCCATCATAGAACAGATGTTGTTATTTCTCTTATTGGCAATCAAAATATATTTGGGGTTGGGAAATCATTCCCACTATCGCTCCATTGAGACACCTATGGCTATTTGACATGTGGGAATGAGGTGATTATATTAGACGCCATCTAGTGACGAAATATTTTTCACAAAAATTAAATTGAACAAATTAATTTTTTGAAAATGTGTTCAGACAAAGTGAGAATTTTTTAGTTTTAGGATTTAGGCAAACTGATATTTTTGATGAGAAATTTCATTTAAGGCGCATTTGTTGTAACAATGTTTAAACTATGTTTGAAGGAAAATAATTCATAGATGTAAAACCCAAATATTTCAAAATGAAAAATTGATGTGTTATTTGCATTAGAGCGTGTTTCTAGACACATTAATATTGATAAAAGCAAACATGCAAGAGGTAAAAAACAATTTTTTAGCAATTTTGTGTAAATTGTACTAACATAAAAGCGCACATTACACAATGACTCTGAGTGATGAAGTTCAATAATATAAGTTCTATATAATTTGTAAAAATTTTAGCCATTCTCCTTAATATGAGCCTTTGTGACAAAAACTCAAACGTGATTGGTCAACGTTTGTCATTGTTTAGCTTCAAATAGTCCCTACCCGAATTTTTTTATTTTTTAAAACTAAAGCAAGTAATCAATATTTTGCTGTGCATATATCATTATTGTATTTCCATGCTGCGTTCAGAGCGTGTTCAAGAATTATTTTCATCTAAATGTTTACTATACATTGCCTCAAATAAAAATTAAGGTTTATTAGGGTAAATACGTTTAATATCATTTGATCCTTGCTCGGTTGGCATAACAACATGGGGAAAATTCGTAACATTACTATTTCATAACGCATATTCATAATTCCTTGCTATTGCCTGTATAATATTAATTGAAATTTTAAAAGGCACTAATCAAAGTTACAAGGGATTTCCAAGATTTCATTAGCAAAGATTCGCTGTATAGATAAATTTAATTTCTCTATAATTAATAAACAAGTATTGTTTCCCTCAATCAAAATTATAAAATGCATTATAAATATTAACTATTTACAAAATCATTTCCAAGTTTCAATGGATTTTCACTGATTACTATCATCCGAATATATATAAATATATACAGGGTGCGTCAGAAGTAACGCCCGATTTTAGGAAAAATTAAAACATTTTTATTTTTTATTTTATACAAAAATTTTGATATTAATTTGATTTTATCCGTAAAATAAATAATTTGTATTTGTACATAATTGTATTTTTTACGTGTATTTTATTCGTCACTTAATTAAATGAGTTGTATTCATAAGTTTGTTCATCATTATTAATGTTTTAGAAGACATGGCTTTTCGACTGACTAAAGAGCAGAGAGTTGCTGCAGTGAAATACTACTACAAATCTAATGACAATTCTGCTGCTGCTTCCCGGATGTTATCTTCTGAATTTCAAATCCACGAGGTGCAAGGAAGGAACATTAAAGCAATTATTAAAAAATTCGAAGAAACTGGAAGTGTAAATGATGCCCCTAAGTCAGGAAGAAAGCGGTCTGCAACAAGTGACGCTAAAGGTGATGAGCTGATTGAATCACTACAGCGATCACCGCAGAAGTCCAGCCGTCGGTTATCTGGTGAATTGTCCATTAGTGCAAGCAGTGTCCTCCGATTGTTACACAGCAGAAACCTCAAACCTTACATTCCTCGATTACTCCATGCCTTACACGATGGTGATGCTGACAGGCGGCTACAATTCGCTGAAACATTTCTTAATTTAGTTAATGACAATGAGACAGTGATTGACAATATCTGGTGGTCTGACGAAGCATGCTTTAAACTCAACGGCCACATCAATAGGCATAATTGCGTGTACTGGTCTGAGACAAATCCACGCGTAGTTATTGAGAAAGAAGGAAATTTGCCGGGAGTCACTGTATGGGCAGCTATTTCTTCAAATGGATTAATTGGTCCAATATTTTTTGATGACACTGTTCATGGTAACAACTACTTAGAAATGTTGCAAACACATTTTTGGCCAAGGGTGAAGGACAACAATAATTGTTACTTTCAGCACGATGGTGCACCGCCCCATTATGCTTTAGTTGTAC
Organism: Hofstenia miamia; assembly: GCA_900660155.1. NCBI lineage: Eukaryota > Metazoa > Xenacoelomorpha > Acoela > Hofsteniidae > Hofstenia > Hofstenia miamia. Next base: position 301,228 of record CABFPE010000307.1, read on the forward strand.
GTCAGTGGTTAGATGACAATTTTGGAGGCAGATGGCTGGGAAGACGAGGCCCTATCGAATGGCCTGCGCGATCCCCGGATCTCACGCCTCCTGATTTCTTTTTATGGGGAGTAATGAAAGATCTGGTATACAAAAACAAGCCTGCTACTATTCAAGATCTTCGAAGGAGTATCGAAGAAAAATTTGCCTCAATCGATCTGGAACTCTGTCAAAAAGTTTGTCGTAGTGTGCCTGACAGACTTGCTAGATGTGTGACATTTAATGGTGAACACTTTGAAAATCTTAAATAAACTTGCGAATATTGTAAGTTACTCTTGTCATTATGATGTTGGTGTGGCTTTATATATGGATGCCAGTATACATGTTATTATGTTGTTATGTTTTTTCAAGTTCGTATATAAAATCGGGCGTTACTTCTGACGCACCCTGTATATATATATTTCCAAGTTACAAATTTTAAGCAGTTGCATGCACCAATAAATATTTCTTTGGGGTGCACTTCTCTATTTTCAGGAATAAAAAAATATTTCACACTGATTTTTTGTCACTGACAAATACATGCTCCTATAAAATTATGTTGTTAAATTATTTATAATAGTAAAAGTAGGTGCTTATATGAAATTTTCTATTACTATTATTTCATGTATGCCGTAGTTAAAAGAGATTTATCTCTAACAGCCAATTTCTATTAAATTTTGTTTCCTTGACAGCAATATTATGAATAAAATATAATTATCTAAACACTTACAAAAACAAAACAATTACTTTACAACGCTAAATATCCCCAGCTTATTTTATGCATTAAACCTATTATTTTTATTTTATTTATTTTTTATGAATTTATTGTTACTATGTTTAGAAAGTTTAAATTTGTTAGTTTAAATTTGATTGGCTGACATTCATCCTTTGTTCTTTTATCATTTACTCAACCTTGTTCTGAAACTTGTTTGTCTTTTTAACTACAGTGAGCGACTATCTTAATGTTTTTATTATAATTATACAATGTATATCATTCTTCATACATGAAGGAGAAAGTCACCTCTAAAATTGCAGGCGACGGCAATATGAAACTTTTTGTCAGCTATCTTTCTTCTGGCCACTTGAGGGCGATCTCCACTAGGATGGATCCAGCTTCGAAAGTGTTGTAATGGAGAAAGAGGCCTCGCGTAAATGCATTTTTCATCCACCACTACCATTTAAAGAATTGACAAGCTCAGTGGCTGAATTCACTCGCTGAACTTTTTGATTTTCAGTCAAATTTGGAATCCAACAGGCAAAGGCACTTTTCAGGGTATGATGCGATGAGCTGTGGCGTTTGGCATTTCTAGGTAGGTTGAAATATACTAAACAGAGACATGTGTATCAGTATCTATGAGTTGTCTTAAGCCCCGTTTACACTGGTTCAACTTGAGGAATTCGTCAAGCGAATTCAATAGCGCATAGATGCGTTTACATCTGTTCCTCATGTTGAGTTCATTTGACGATTTCAATAGTGCATGGACGCGTTTACATCTGTTCCTCATGTTGTGTTCATTTAATGATTTCAATAGTGCATGGACGCGTTTACATCTGTTCCTCATGTTGAGTACATTTGACGATTTCAATAGTGCATGGACGCATTTACATCTGTTCCTCATGTTGTGTTCATTTAATGATTTCAATAGTGCATGGACGCGTTTACATCTTGTCCTCATGTTGAGTTCATTTGACGATTTCAATAGTGCATGGACGCGTTTACATCTGTTCCTCATGTTGAGTACATTTGACGATTTCAATAGCGCATGGACGCGTTTACACCTGTTCCTCATGTTGAGTTCATTTGACGATTTCAATAGCGCATGGACGCGTTTACATCTGTTCCTCATGTTGAGTTCATTTGACGATTTCAATAGCGCATGGACGCGTTTACATCTGTTCCTCATGTTGAGTTCATTTGACGATTTCAATAGCGCATGGACGCATTTACATCTGTTCCTCATGTTGAGTTCATTTGATGATTTCAATAGATTCTTAATGTAAACACCCCACTAAATTGAAAGCGAAAGTGCATGGAGGAGAGGAATGGAATATATTTTCGATCTATTTTGTGTTCAACTTTCCTCTTGACACAAAAATGTAAACACGCCTTTTGCTATTGAATTCCTCAAACTAAGCAAAGTTTCTATTTTAATAGACAAAAACTACTAAATTATAGAATTTTTCTAAAAGTTATGAACTAGAAGTGCTTCAATAAACAAAATATTCATCAATATTAAAATTTGTTATTAAATTTCATTTTTTGCAAATGAAAAAATTTAATTGAATAATCAAAATATACATATGCAAATTTACATGATTTATGCAACTCAAAATATAAATTTTGAGTTAGTTTAATTACATATATTATTTTATTGACCTTTACTTCAGCTAACCAAACTAAAGAAATACATAATGGCAGATTGCTATTGAAACCATTTAAAAATTATTATTACTAATGAATGGTAATCTATAATATATACAGTATATATATATATATATATATATATATATATATATATATATATATATAATATATGTACCAAATTGACTTTATGTAAATAGATGTATATAACTATGTAGCCGCAATTTTTACCATCAGCTTAAAAGCAGTTAAGTTAAGAGAGAAATGCTGTCCTGTTAATCCATTAATTATCTGTTGACGTCCAGCACTAATTACAAGTTTTTGCAAGGATGTCAGAGATATTTGTAAACAACCTTACACCATCAGCCATTCAAAGTACAATATTACATCATACACAACCTAGGTGGAACCAATTAACACCCCCAGTTCAAAAGGCCAATTGCAGAATAGCCTTACCCTAACTATTGCCTCACCAAGGGATTTGAAGTTTATTGAAAATTTATTGCATATATATATTTTATTTATTATATGTATATATTTATATGTATTAATTTATATGTATATATTTATTATATGTATATTTATGATATTATACGTATATCTGCTTTTTCTTTATAATCATACTTTGAAGGTTTATTTTGCATGAGATTAATGCTGATGATTCATAAAATTTTTCTTTTATTGTGGCTACCAATAATAATATATTGCTCAGAATATGTTTGAATTTAGGATTGTAGTCTTTCTCAGAAGATTTGTTTATGGTAGGCTATTCTTCATTTGTTGAATACTCAAATTTTAATGTTCTCCAGCATTTTTTTTGAAAAAAACAAAACAGCAGTGAATATTGATGATATCATAGGGTTGCAGTGATTATTGATTGCTTTGAATGTTTATGGAGCATGATGTTAATGGTAATTTATCTAATTAGCTTTTATGCATTGCTGTTGTAAATAAGTGTTCATGATAATATAAGTTAAAATGAGATTAGTAACATTGTTTTTTTGAATCAATTATGGGGATTGCAGTTGATCTTCAACAGTGACTTAGAAGTATTTTAAGTTCAATTCAGATAAAGGACATTATCTTAGGTAGGTTCTTCTACTTCCTGTATTTAAAGAAATGAAATTTCTAAATTGATTGCTTGGGATTTGATCAAACAAGGTTCATGCAATTGACCATCATGATGTCATTTTAATCATAGATTTTAGTAATATAGATAATTAGCCAATTTTTTCAGCATATTTGTAAGCACTTCAAGTGTTGGCTAGATTTTTCAGAAGTTTCAGAGTATTCCTGAACTTGATATTTGTGTTGTAAATAATATGCACTGTGCTGTGTAAATTATCTGATGTGTTTCTTGCTCATGTTTAGGTATCAATTATGTTAGGCAGTTGGTTGTAAGTTATTGTGCTTTCTTCAATTATAAGTATATTAGAAATGAGTGTTGACATTTCATGAAATGAATTTGTTGCTATATTAATAGTTATAAAAATGTTTTGAATTTTTCTTTTGCATATCCATACTTTAATACCTATTTCAGACAACATTTCTGATCTATATAAACAAATATTATAATTACCATATTTGGTAGTGCACTTCACATGCAAAGCTTAAACTAAAACTTTGGCTTAGTGTCAGTTACAGAAGTTTGACCTCACAAATGAAAATTTAACTACATTGAATATATTTGAATGAAAAATTGTTTTTTCTTTATGGATCACCTATTTAATTCCTTTAAAGTGATTGTAATTGTTTTACTATTTTTTAAATGTTAAATACATTTAAAAGACTAATTTTGAAGTCATTGTAAAAATAGACCAGCAACAATGAATGGGGTCAGCTCTCTTATAAGACCACTGTTTTGAACATTTAATACATAAGCACATTACTCTAGAGGGGCTACTATTCTAAAAAAATCCTTAAAAAAACTTATTGGTTTATCATTTTGTAGTAAGTGTAGAATTAGCTGGCAACAATGATTGAGAGTCAGCTCTCATGACACCCCTGCTGCTAAGCAGATAATACTTGAGTACATTACTCAAGGGGGAGCAGGAATCTAGAAAAATATTAAAATATTTTATTGTTGGTTACCATTAAACACAATCAAAGGGAGATATTGTTGCACTCAACCTATTCATAGTACAACTAATGAAGCAACTAATGTTGTAATTTTAGCTGTGAAGCTAACAAAATACTAATAGCTAAACACTATTACTCATAATCTAACCACAGTATATCCAATGTAGGGAATTAATTAAACATGAATAATGAACATTGAAAAACATTAAACACAATCAAATGGAGATGTTTTTGCAAACTCAACCTATTTATATTTCAACTAAGGAAGCAACTAATGTTACTATTTTAGCTGTTAAGCTAAAGAAATATTAATACCTAAACACAATTCCAAATAATCTAAAAACATTATATCCAATGTAGGAAATTCATTAAACATTAAATTACTGTTTTAGATCTTACAGCTGTAAAAATAAACTTTTATGTGCTAGTTAATGCTGCAACATTATTTGCTTTAAACTTAAAAAGTTTTCTGGGTTAAAATAAAACATGTAATGGGCCACAGCACCCCATCTCAAATATTTGTGTGCTCCATAACCCCCATTCAGTTATATGTGATGATGGCTGCATTGTTGCTTCCATAGACATTGATTGTTAAAATAACTGAGATGCCTTAAGCACTTGGTTTTGAACTGAATTCTGCAAAAATGGTCATTATATTTATATTTCCAATACTTATGTAATCTTTATTGTATTGAAATGCAAATTGAAATTGGAATGAAATTTAATGCAGCAATTGGAAAATCTTATCTAAGATTTTACATGCAGTAAAATTATCCCATAATGGCAATATTACTATGGAGAAGTTTGGAAACTGAGTTAAAATGCAACAAATTTGACAGTTAAAATTCAGAATTTCTAAGAAATAGTACATTGAAAAATCTTGGTAGCCTACTATATATTGTTTTCTGTTAATCTTCTTTTCATATAGTAACTGTTTTGCAAATTTCAATTTGGTGCAATACCACTGTAATTTGGTTGGTATTTTTTGCCAACAATGACATACTTAGAAATGACAATCACTTTCTTAAAACCAACAATGCAAATTGCTTAAAATGTGTAACTAGGGAAACAACTTGCAAAAATAAATTTATTAGCCAATCAGAATAAGCATGTGAGATGGACTTCGTAAAGTAAATAGTAAATATATGTGACAATAAGAAGCATTTAATAACCTTAAGCAATGTGCCTACAAAATGGATTTTGCGTTGTTGAAAGCTTTATTGAGGTAACACCAATATTGATTAAATTATGTGTGTGAGAAAATAGTGTTATGGAAAGCATTTGTGAATTTTATTAAGCCATTGTAATTGAATTTGTGATGGATCATTTTCACCATTATATGTCTTTCAAGTAATAACTTATTTTTAGAAGAGCATCAATGGGTTGGTATATGCTGTTATTTAATAATCAGTGGAATCACACATTCTGCTATTGTTACATAACTGCTTCTAAAATAAACACATCCTTCTGCCTAAATGTAAGTGGTTTTCCATTTGTAACTTGTATTTCATAGACCATACTGTAGTTTAAGTATTTGCTAGGAAGCCTTTTTTAAACAGTTGCATAATAAACAGCTCTTCCACATCACCACAGAGGCGGCTGCCTAGATGTGTTAGAATTTTTTTGATGGATTCTTCCCCAAAAGGCCTATTATAACCATGTGGACAGTTTTCAAATACTTTGAATTATAAAAGTTAGTGTTTAATTCCCTTTTACTTTTATTTAAAATAATGTCTCTTTCTCATCTACTTTAAACAAACTTTTTTAAATAAATTTGCATTGTCTGTTTTAAGAAAGTGTTTATTGGTTCTAAGTATATCATTGTTGGCAAAAAATAACAACCCTGTAATTCTAATTTGCCATAATTTGTAGAACGAGCTAATGGGTGAGCATTTATGTTGTTCTGTCCTATTCAGAGTTCAAATCAGGTCTAATGGTGACGGCTCCAAATCCAATTGTGAGTGCTTAATTCCCATTCTCAGTGGTTTAATTCCAGTTTCTTAGAATTCACTTCAATATTTTAAATTATTTGAATGAATTGTATGTATTTTTATGGTATCTTTAAAACCTGCCTGAGATTTGCAGTTGGTACTTTTTATCAACATACAAAATCTTGAAACCGACATAGGGAACCTTGAGATCGACATAGCAAATCGTTATGACAATATGAACAAAAATTTATCATGAATGAGGTATACGTATCAATTATAACAAAAGAGACATCAAAATTTAGTTTTAGCAGTTGTTTAGTGAGTTGTAATCTATACTAAATTATAAAATTTTATACTTGATTTCAGAAAAAAAACTCAGATGAATATTTTAATGTACATATGAGAAAATTTTAAATGACCCATCTAATGTTATTAATCTTCATACCTCATTCATGCTAAATTTTTGTTCATATTGTCATAACGATTTGCTATGTCGATCTGAAGGTTCCCTATGTCGGTTTCCAGATTTCGTATGTTGATAAAAAGTACCAACCGAGATTTGCTGCCCAGATATTTTATGACGTCATAAAAATTTTATGACGTAATAATGAACCAAAATACAATTCTCGGAACGGAAGAACAACGTTTTTGATATACTAAACTGCTTTAATATTAATATATCATATTCAAGTAATTTCTTAGTTATTGAGGTGAAATTGAATATTGCCGAGCACAGTTTTTATGCCGTAGTGAATTTATAGGTTTCTTCATAAAATAGCATTACTCAAATTAACGTTGGAATTAATTTTTATATTTATTTAAGTTCATTAATGATTAATCATTCTTAAAATATCTTTTTTTCTCAATAATTATGTATATATAGGTTGTTGCTGTAAATATTTTTGTATATTATTTATTTTAAGAACTAATTACGTTTTTCATATTTTTACAATTTTACTTCAGGGTGTCCGCGCTGCAAGCAAACCTGGAACTGTCTGGAAGTTCAAATTTGCTGCCTTGAACTGGTTTTATACCTGGAACTGCCTGGAAATTCAATTTTTTATTGTGAAATTTATTCTCTTGTCTAAATGGGCTAAGGTTCGAATAAAGTCGTCATTGAACTAACAAGTAATGTTAGGAATAGGTTCCTGATCTAGAGTTGAAATTGCAATAACAACTCCATTGTCGAGCCATCTTGTTAAGCACAGCTTGATATCACGAACTACTATATATATTTCCTTGTGACCTTTCTTTCATCACCTTTGCAACAGCTGAAAATGTGTCTTTTCCAATTCTGCCTTTTACAGTGTTCCTAATAGACACATTTTTTGAAGTAAGCTTATCAATACCACTGCGATTTAAAAATAATTATCTGTCACTAGATGCTGTTTAAATTTGCCATCTTCATATAGAAGATTGTCAGCATGATTTGGAAGTACATTTGCACTAAAATAGGGGTAGTACATAATTCGATTTGAAGTTCACCACTAAAAACACAGCCTGACGATTGTTTGAAAATGCCTAATTTTGTAACCCAACAACAGATAGAATAGTTTATACTGTCTAAGTAAAATTAGTGCAAATTTTTTATTTCTNTGTTGGCAAAAAATAACAACCCTGTAATTCTAATTTGCCATAATTTGTAGAACGAGCTAATGGGTGAGCATTTATGTTGTTCTGTCCTATTCAGAGTTCAAATCAGGTCTAATGGTGACGGCTCCAAATCCAATTGTGAGTGCTTAATTCCCATTCTCAGTGGTTTAATTCCAGTTTCTTAGAATTCACTTCAATATTTTAAATTATTTGAATGAATTGTATGTATTTTTATGGTATCTTTAAAACCTGCCTGAGATTTGCAGTTGGTACTTTTTATCAACATACAAAATCTTGAAACCGACATAGGGAACCTTGAGATCGACATAGCAAATCGTTATGACAATATGAACAAAAATTTATCATGAATGAGGTATACGTATCAATTATAACAAAAGAGACATCAAAATTTAGTTTTAGCAGTTGTTTAGTGAGTTGTAATCTATACTAAATTATAAAATTTTATACTTGATTTCAGAAAAAAAACTCAGATGAATATTTTAATGTACATATGAGAAAATTTTAAATGACCCATCTAATGTTATTAATCTTCATACCTCATTCATGCTAAATTTTTGTTCATATTGTCATAACGATTTGCTATGTCGATCTGAAGGTTCCCTATGTCGGTTTCCAGATTTCGTATGTTGATAAAAAGTACCAACCGAGATTTGCTGCCCAGATATTTTATGACGTCATAAAAATTTTATGACGTAATAATGAACCAAAATACAATTCTCGGAACGGAAGAACAACGTTTTTGATATACTAAACTGCTTTAATATTAATATATCATATTCAAGTAATTTCTTAGTTATTGAGGTGAAATTGAATATTGCCGAGCACAGTTTTTATGCCGTAGTGAATTTATAGGTTTCTTCATAAAATAGCATTACTCAAATTAACGTTGGAATTAATTTTTATATTTATTTAAGTTCATTAATGATTAATCATTCTTAAAATATCTTTTTTTCTCAATAATTATGTATATATAGGTTGTTGCTGTAAATATTTTTGTATATTATTTATTTTAAGAACTAATTACGTTTTTCATATTTTTACAATTTTACTTCAGGGTGTCCGCGCTGCAAGCAAACCTGGAACTGTCTGGAAGTTCAAATTTGCTGCCTTGAACTGGTTTTATACCTGGAACTGCCTGGAAATTCAATTTTTTATTGTGAAATTTATTCTCTTGTCTAAATGGGCTAAGGTTCGAATAAAGTCGTCATTGAACTAACAAGTAATGTTAGGAATAGGTTCCTGATCTAGAGTTGAAATTGCAATAACAACTCCATTGTCGAGCCATCTTGTTAAGCACAGCTTGATATCACGAACTACTATATATATTTCCTTGTGACCTTTCTTTCATCACCTTTGCAACAGCTGAAAATGTGTCTTTTCCAATTCTGCCTTTTACAGTGTTCCTAATAGACACATTTTTTGAAGTAAGCTTATCAATACCACTGCGATTTAAAAATAATTATCTGTCACTAGATGCTGTTTAAATTTGCCATCTTCATATAGAAGATTGTCAGCATGATTTGGAAGTACATTTGCACTAAAATAGGGGTAGTACATAATTCGATTTGAAGTTCACCACTAAAAACACAGCCTGACGATTGTTTGAAAATGCCTAATTTTGTAACCCAACAACAGATAGAATAGTTTATACTGTCTAAGTAAAATTAGTGCAAATTTTTTATTTCTTGTATTGCTTCTAATCATTCTATATTTACCTGATTTTGCTATTTATATCGAAAGTTGCAAGAATTTTTTGACATTGTGATGTTTTTTAAACTCAGTTTAAACGCACTAAAAAAGATATTCCAAATCTGATAGCACCCTAAGATAGAGGGGTGTCCTTTTCATTAACTTTTTTCTTGCGACCCTTTGTGGATGCAGCTTTGCGCGAAATCTTCGTTTCCAGCATATAGCGAGAAATTAACTCTAACTTTGTGTTCGACATTTCGAGTCTATCTGGGGGAATGGGAAGAATTTGAAGGCCTTGAACATTTGTTCGAAAATATTTAAACATGTTTTGTATCTTTCAAGTAGAACCGCAAATTTATTGCATTTCTTGTATGAACTTGATTATGCTAATAGACTTTAAAATGAAAAAGTCTATCTACAAGTAAATTGTTCAGTATAGTTCTTCACTACAAGTAGCCCAATGAAATTCTAGTGCACAATTTGTGATTTTATTACAGGAAAATAATTTGACATAAGGTTTTCAAATGTGTATAATACGTATTACAATAGTCATTTAATGAAGCGTGTAAATTATTTAAAAATCACTTGTTAAATATTGATTCCAAAATTAATAATAACAAACTAAATATGTTGTGAATGTGGAATAAAATTTGTACAAAAATACCTGCCATCACACCTAGAACTAGAAATCTACAGTAATTTTTTATGATTCTTCATGTCATTTCCAAGTATTTCAATTTGCATTGAGGTCTATTACAAAATTATAAATCAAAATCTTTAATATTTTTCCTATTCAATTTTGAGTTTGGTGGGAAGTTTTTGCGCATATATTGAAAAGGGTGTAATTTTCCATTTGTAGAAGTATAAAATCGTGTCATTACGCTATGGAAATATAAGGTTAAAGAAGAGTACTACCCCTGACCTTTATTTACGTACCAGTATGATGTTTCCAAACATATTTCTCTTCAAAAATATCAACCATGTTAACAATTTGCATTTTTCGTTACCGAATTCGGAAAAGAATATTTGGACACCCTTTACTAGTTGGCCACCCTGATTCAAGTACATCACTCTTCATGTTCATTGGTTTCAAATTGATTAAAATTCCATGTGCTTGCCATATATATAAGATCCCTTAAAATAAATTTTAATTCTCTTAAAGAATTTATTTTTGCCCATCCAAAAATTTGAGCCATTTGTTTAATGTAAACTTAGATTTCTCAGAATTTTGTGCAGCCTTATATATGTAAGATCCCTTAAAAGAAATTTTAATTCTATTAAAGAATTAACAATATTGTGTTGATATGCTACCTGAAATAATCTTATATATATATATATATATACCGGGTGTTCCAAAAGTTTTAGTAAAGAATAAAACGAAATTTTCATTCCTATTTTCGACGAAACCCAGCAATGTACTACGAGCAAGATGGAGCCTACCCTCATCATTCAAGGGCAGCCAGACAAATTCTTGATGACAAACTTAATGGCCGGTGGATTGGTCGTCGAGGGCCAATAGAGTGGCACGCAAGGAGTCCCGATTTGAATCCTTGCGATTATTGGTGTTGACTCTACCTCAAGTCATTGGTTTTTGAAAACAATCATCGTTTTACAAGCTTGAACGATTTGAGACAAGCAATTGGAGCAAATTTTCATGCTATTCCACTAAAACAATATCGCGATTCAATGAGAAATTTCCAGCAGAGGATTCATTTCTGTCATGATGCAGAAGGTCGGGTCTTCGAATAAACGATAAATGAATTGTTGTGTCAATGAACTTTTCATAATTGTCTAAAGGTTTCTTCTAACGTTCCTTTTAACGTTGGACATAAATCATGTTTTTGTATTTCAAGTACAATGAATCATATGTTATCTATTGTAACATTTTTTTTATTTCTGTACTAAAACTTTTGGAACACCATATATATATAT
>CABFPE010000307.1:323986-366701 GCA_900660155.1 Hofstenia miamia
TTATTATTATTATTATTATTATTATTATTATTATTATTAAGCTTTCAAAACTATATTTCCCATTTGTCCACGACTGCTTATGACCATGTGGAAACCTTATGATTCTGTTTGTTTGGTTTCTTATTATATTTTGAATAAAATGGAAGGTTATGAATAGACTGTATTATCTGTATTTCATAACCTCATTTCTTGCAAATGGTTTGCGAAATATAATTATGGTGTTTTTAGGTTGCTGCAAACGATACCCAAAATGAAATTGAAGCGTTGAATACTCCCCCCGAAATACAATGCGTTGCTATCAATAATCGAATAGCAACATCTTCAGTGTTCATTTTAGGTACAGCTTCATCTCGTACTTTCCAATATTAATTTCAACACCAATACTATATCTTGAACGTGTTATTATTATTTAAGTTTTATCCTTCCCATTTAAAGTTTTTTAATTAACCTTCCAGAAACAAATGCTAGAGGAATAAAGGCATGCGATTCCAATATCAGAATCAAATATAACTTTATCAACGTTTGATTGTCTATTTCTTGATGTTTTAAGATTTTTGTAGGAATTTTCATTAAAAATCTTTTGTAAAATGCTAAATCAAGACCAATCTACTTAGTATTGAATTTGTAGATAAATTTTTGTTTCCAGTTCAACTTTTAATGACAGAATGTCAATGAGAGAATTTTACATTTTATTGCAAATGTTTTGTTTTAGTGATATTTAGTTATTGCTAACGTTTTGTTCAAAAAATGTTTTGTAAATGGTTTTCATGTTGGTTGTAAGCTTCATTAATTCTTGAAAATTTGAACCGCAGATCGAAAGATTGCGGGTGCGTTACTCAACTTGGATCAAAATCGTAATAAAAACAATGATTTGTTACTTTTGTGTATGTAACAAATTTTTATTTACAGTGAACAAAACGCTCCATGTTTGAAGTAATTACTGGGGCTCTTGGAGATCCCATTTAATGGTTTTTAAGGCTGCCATTGATTTGAAATTTGTTACTTTATGGTTTTTAAACTTTACAAGTGTAGCAGCGTGTATAGGTGTTTGTAGTCTTTTGCGGACCCCAATATATCTTCTTCCTTGATGTATGTTTTGTTTAATTCTAAGTTCCAATATTGGATACTTCATTGCAACATTAGATTGTAGCAACAAAAAATTGTTCGTTTAGAAATGTGTAGCATTGATTAACGCAAATATATATATATATATAATAGTTAAATTTACAATTAATCTTAAATCACGCAGCCCTTATATATATATATATATTATAATAATAATAATATAAAATAACATAATATTTTTGAAATATAGCCATTTGTATGATAATCTCTAATTCAAATACCCTTCCAGGTGTAAGTTTTTTTCTGAAAATCATCTGAAATTTTGTTCCATCGAACAGGGCAAACAAAATGCGGATTTTTGTGTGATATTGACTGATGAAAGATTCTAAAAAATATAATTATAGTTTTGTATTATGAAGATAGGTTACACGTTTGTGGGTAAGAAGAATTCTAAGTTGTTTATTTGAATTTCTTTATTTATTAAGGAATTACATTTCTCACATAATGCATACCTTCTGTTTTGCTGACAAACCCAAAAATGTAATACTCATCCATACCTGGAGTCGCAAAAAGACCCCAAGTCTTGAATAGATTTGAAACTGCCGCAAATAATGTATTTGATGCTTTCAAAAAACAATACAAATTGCGAAACGTGGAGTTTAACAACCTGCTTTCGAACAGATGTTCCCTACCATGCAATTCAGAAAAATCATTATCATATGAATCTTAGTAAGTGATCCATAGTATTCAGCCGCCTCCGCCTTCAGTGTCCTCAGTTTTTATCCAATTTCAATAAAACGTGGTGTGTTGCTTTGCTATGCATTGCTTCATATGGTCGGCGATTTTGAGCAAAATAGGAGCATTCGTTTAGGAGGTAGGGGCTTCCAAATTTTCCCAAAATGAACTAATATAAGGGCGCTGAATACAAGCTAAATTGAACTATTTTTAATGGCGCTAAATATAACTAAGGGTCTATTATATTTTATTGTAATTTTTTTTTGAATAGAAGTCTAGCAATAGTTTACTTTGCAGTTTGTAATTTGCAATATAAGTTATATGCAAGGAACATATTTATCAATTTAAATACATTACAAACCTACAAACTACACTATGTACAATAAAAAAAATTGACATGAACACATATAAAATTATTAATAATGACATTTAGCAACTCTGCTTTGCTTACAAAATGGAAGCTAAACTTACTACTGGATGTGTACTTCCTTTTCTTGCTAAATTTTTTTTAGTTCCTTTATACAAGCCAATAGCTTGAAAAACCTTATTAAAGTGCGTTGCAATTTCAAAATGATCTCTTACAATTGTATTTTTTATTTTAATCTCAGAAATATTTTCATTTGATCCTTTGCTTCTACCGAAGAACTTATTTAAAAAATTCCACTTATTTTTGTAAGTATCCAACTGTTTAAATAATTTTCTGTCCTGACTAGCCTTATGTTGCTTCTTTTTGGTGTTAAGTGCAATTCTAAGTTCATTATATTCTTCTAAGCTTATGTTTGCGTCACTTAGTTCTTGGCAGGCTTTCTTCATTGCCTTTTCTAGTTTTTGAATCTCCGGTGTAGTAGAAGTTCTTGTGCTATTTTGCCTAATAAACACTTTTTTGTATGGCGCAGTCTTGTCTAAGCAATGAGCAATTTGTTGTATTATAAACTTAAACATTTTATCTGCATCATTTAACGTGTATATATAGTTCCATGGAACGTTGTTTAGAAGCTTGATGAAGGTGGAATTCTCAAACTTTTTAAAACTTCTGAATACACTTAATTTCTTCGGTGTTTTAAATTGTAACAAAATGTTTGAAGCATAAATGCCTGTTATGATCTAGAAAGACGTAAATGCATATGTCTTATACCAAGCAATGCTTTCTGATGAGACTATTAGATAAACTATGAGTGACAGAGCTCTTGTTGAAACGTTTTTATTGACTACGTCGATATCTAGATTTGCACAGAGATCTTCAATGTAACACTTGTCTCCGGATTTTAGGCAAAGAAAGGCAAAGGGTGCTGAATACTATAAAGAGGACGCTAAATACACAAAAATCCCCGAAAATCAGCTATTCAGCGCCATAATAATAATAATAATCATAATGATAATAATAGTGGGGATAAGTTGAGGAAGTCAAAGTACTTAGGTGTGATAGAGAAAGATAGAACAGATCATGAGGAAATGAAGACGAGGTTAAAAAAGTTTACAAGAGGAGAGTAAAGAAAGTACTACAGAAGTCAGCATTAAATGGGCAGAATAGTATAAAGGCAATTAATACATGGACAATACCAGNAAGGTATAGGCAGAAGGCAATGCATGGAAAATACTGGAGGAACACAGAAATGTGTTACAGAAAAGAGAGCAACAAGTGGTGGTTAGAAGGCAGTACTAAAAAGAGCACATGCGCAAGCAATAAGAACAAGCTGAGTGAAGAAGCATATAGACAGAAGAAAGGAAGGAAGTGATAAGTGTAGGCTATGTAAGAAAGAGTGTGAGACAGTAGATCATCTGATAGTAGGGTGTGAGAAATTGTCACAGAATGAGTATAAGTTCAGGAATGACAAGGTGGGATGAATGGTACACTGGAGTTTGAGCAGGCATCATGGGTTAGAATCAGGAGACAAGTGGTATGATCACAAGCCTCAGGGAGCCATAGAGAATGAGAAGTTTAAGATACTGTGGGACTTCAACATCCAGATAAGCAAGGTGATAGAAGCAAGGAGGCCAGACCTAGTAGTTGTAGACAAAGAGATAAGATTGGGAACCGTTATAGACATAGCAGTACCAAAGGACAGGAATGTAGAACGCAAGGAGAAAGAGAAGATAGACAAGTATAGAGAGTTGGCAGAGGAAATACAAAAGGCTGTGGAAGTTGAAGAAGGTTGAAGTAGTCCCAGTAGTTGTAGGAGCACTTGCAGCAGTGATTAAGAAACATAAGAGATACGTGGTGGAGTTGGGAGTACCAAAATGGTGAACAGCGGGAGCACAGAAGGTAGCATTGTTAGGAACAGCTNAGAAGGTATACCAAAGTAGGATGGAATCAGAGAGACAAACAAGGTATAGGCAGAAGGCAATGCATGGAAAATACTGGAGGAACACAGAAATGTGTTACAGAAAAGAGAGCAACAAGTGGTGGTTAGAAGGCAGTACTAAAAAGAGCACATGCGCAAGCAATAAGAACAAGCTGAGTGAAGAAGCATATAGACAGAAGAAAGGAAGGAAGTGATAAGTGTAGGCTATGTAAGAAAGAGTGTGAGACAGTAGATCATCTGATAGTAGGGTGTGAGAAATTGTCACAGAATGAGTATAAGTTCAGGAATGACAAGGTGGGATGAATGGTACACTGGAGTTTGAGCAGGCATCATGGGTTAGAATCAGGAGACAAGTGGTATGATCACAAGCCTCAGGGAGCCATAGAGAATGAGAAGTTTAAGATACTGTGGGACTTCAACATCCAGATAAGCAAGGTGATAGAAGCAAGGAGGCCAGACCTAGTAGTTGTAGACAAAGAGATAAGATTGGGAACCGTAATAGACATAGCAGTACCAAAGGACAGGAATGTAGAAAGCAAGGAGAAAGAGAAGATAGACAAGTATAGAGAGTTGGCAGAGGAAATACAAAAGGCTGTGGAAGTTGAAGAAGGTTGAAGTAGTCCCAGTAGTTGTAGGAGCACTTGCAGCAGTGATTAAGAAACATAAGAGATACGTGGTGGAGTTGGGAGTACCAAAATGGTGAACAGCGGGAGCACAGAAGGTAGCATTGTTAGGAACAGCTAGAGTCCTGAGGAAAGCTCTCAGACTCCCTGGGAACTGGTGAGTTCCCTGAGCTGAGAGGGATACCAGCATGAAGCTGTGAGATGCAAGGATAATAATAATAATAATAATAATAATAATAATAATAATAATAATAATAATAATAATAATAATAATGTGGTCAGGTAGTAATAAATGCTTTATTAGGCCGGCGAATGCAAACAATGCAATTGAATAAAAATCCTGTTTTTCGGCAGCGAGGACAGTTACAGGAGATGAAGTAGAAAGCGAGAGAACGTATCAGCGACGAGGAAAGACAGCAGAGATTTCTTGAAGCGCGAAGACGAGGAAAAGAGTCAATAGCAGCTGAAAGTTTGAGAGTCAGGGGCTGAAGCACAAGCACGATTGAAAACGAGTAAAGGGTAATATGTTTCTTGAGACGACGAACAACGTGACAACACCATCAGAACGAGTAGTGGGAATACGATTGTCTTTGAAAATTGGCCCATGTTTTCTAATTATATCATCTGAAACTGCCTTAATTTGTTATTGCAGTATTTTGTCACCTAATATCACCTTGTCGAAATTTCCCTAAAGGCATATCACGAAGTAGTCTGAGTTCACGTCGAGAGATATGCGACGTGCCACCATACATAATCGCAATCACGATTAGCAAATAAAAATAACTTTTGAGCGATCTAACCTCTAAAGGAATTCAACAATATCTTTCTGATGTGACAATTGCCCTGACAGTTTCCTCTACAAAGAATAAAGAACCCATATGTCGAAGTGCTCCCAATGCACACCACACAGTTTGCAGGGGTCTGGTGGATTTGACAAGTGCTACTGTTTTATCACTAGTGAAAGTTTTTGCTTATTCAACAGTCCAATAAATTGAAGTGCAGTACATCACTGCAAATTGTAATCGATGTTTGGAAAATAGCTTATAGTTCACAACACAGCGTTGTGTAAATTTCATAATCATTCCCATTTAACTCCCGCTCGTTTGTGATCTTGTGTGGCTAAATTTTAAGAGGTCTGTGAATGATTCCGCGCACGTTTAGATAGGACATGTGTAAAGCAGATGAATGTTTTCATAAGCAACGTCCGGGAGTTTGTTGAATTTAAGCTGCCATCGCTGCGACACTTTCAGATTCTGTACTGATCCTTAGACAGTCAGTGCTTCCTCTCATTATGACTAATGCTATTTGTCAAAAGTTGGAAGCCCATTAGTGTATTGTTTCCCAATTTGTATGTGATCATGACGACAAAGCAAGAAATGTTTTCAGAAGGAACATTGTGCCGCCGCCATAAAGTTACGATTTCTAAGAAATTCTTCAACATTAAAAGCAAGATGCTTGACACTCTAAGCCACAAATGCGTTTAGGTGCAATTTAAAAAACTGTGTTTTCAAAAAAACCAGTTTTTAACTAATACTTCAATAATCTGATGGCATTTAATATGCTTTAAGAAATAATCAAGTTTTGTTTGTATCTTTAGATTGCAGTAGTTGTTTATTCGTTCTGCACCCGCAACAAAATTATTATTCTAATATTTTGTGGTCATCAATTTATTCGAATAACAGCATTACGCTAATAAGCGTTCTTAGAATTTTTAATAATGGTTTTCTCTCTTTTCTTATATCCATTTGTTGTTCCCAAGACAGAATTGTACCTCGAAATTTTTTTGCAAGTTGGTAGTACATGTATGATACTCATCTAGCAGTTTTAAATAGTTCTACCTGGAATTGTTTGCTAGAGTGCTGATGATGTAGTTTTTATTAACTTGTCAATTTCAGCCGCTAAGGTTTTCCCTTTTTATATAGTATTGATCGTTTGTAGGTTTCACTCTAGAAGTTATGATTAAATACATAAAATGCTTTTTACATTTTAATATTTAATACTATTCTCTCAAAATTTATTGATATTCATAAATTTTATTGAATTTAGACTGTTCTCTAATCCAATATCATTCGCATGCAGCACCCAATTAATAACTGTTTAATCTTATTTTACACATTTACGATGCATTCCAATCTTACTACAATTCGATTGTAGAATTTCTTTTCTCAAGTTTATTCTATGCTTCCAGCATTTGGTTTAGATTTGTTGAATGGATAGTTGCTTAGCTTAATTTTGGGTTTTGTAAAATCAAAACCTAGATCTTTAACTCTAGTAATGTTAGTGATTCAATTTTTTTCTTTGTGTGCATGACAATTTACACCATCTTTATTATCGAATGCACGTATTCCGATATTCTAAAGAATGCGATTTTCTCACTCTTGGGCAGTTACGTCTATGAAATATAACTTTTTGATTGTGACATGAATTAGCTTACCACATTCTGAATCAATTTTTCGCGCTGATTTCAAATCTGCAATTTGTTTTATTGTCACATGTATCAATAAAAAATTAGAATCGAAAACATTTTTTCAAAAATCATACAAAATAGCTAAATACATCTAAGGAAAAAATCACTTCAGATGCACATATCAGAGGCAGTCTTCAGAGATTTCCTTTTATGAACATGCGTTGATTCCCTCTTTAATTGCCAGCAATAATCAGATAGCATATTTATCGATTTCTTCCCTTTGAATCTCTTCTCAAGTGACGCAATTTCTTGGTGAAATCGTTCGCCCATCTCGTCGCTTACTGCGCCACAATTCTCGGGAAAAAAGCTCAAGTGTGAATGTAAAAAATGCAGCTTGAGTGACATTCTAAATCCTATTGCTTGATAACTGTCAATCATTCTGTTGACCAAGGTCTCATAGTGTGGCACTTTGAAATGTCCCAGAAAGCCTACAGTTACATCCTTGAATTTTTCCCATGCTAGAAGATGAGGTTCATCAAGCACACTATCAAAGAGCTCATCATGCATAAGTTCGCGTATTTGCGGCCCATTGAAAACTCCGGCAGTAATCTTTGCTTCACTTAGCTTTGGAAACTTGCTCAGTAAATACTTAAACGCGGCTCCCTGACGATCCAAGACTTTTGCAAATTGCTTCATTAAGCCAAGCTTTATATGAAGTGGTGGCATAAGTATTTTATCTTGGCTTTTCAGTGGAACATGAATGACATTTGAACAACCAGCCGTATATTCTTTTCGGGACGGAAAATCCCTTTGCACATAATGACGGTCATCAGCCCTGCTATCCCACATGCACAGAAAGCATCCATATTTTGTATATCCTTTTTGCAAGCCCATCAGTATTGCAATTACTTTAAAGTCGCCACATATTTTCCATCTGAATTTGTCGTAGTCAAGTGCCTGCAGAATTTTACGAAATTTATCAGTAGCTTTCACGTAGGTTCGCCGAGTATGCCACAGGAACAGACGGATATTTATTCCCATTATGCAAAAGAACGGCTTTTGATACTTTCTTTTGACGCATCTATAAACAATCTCCATTCCATCGGGGCATGCACAAAACGAAACTCTTCAAAAAGTGCCTCAATATTAGTACAATAGGAGAGATCGCCGTTTTCCATAAAATACGAAGAAAAATTTTTGTATCGCTTCCTCAATTGAGTCACCTTTACATCAGCTTCTAGCAGGTTCCACTGTTGTAAGCGGGAGGCTAAGATCTCTGAAGCACTCATTGACAAACTTAAGTCTCTTACTAAGTCATTGAGGTCTTCTGTTGTAATCAAGTGAATTTCGTTACCATCATTAATACTACTCGACAAAACAGGAAACTTGGTACTAGGCGATTCAAGTTGAGATTCGTTGCTTGAGGATATACTGCTATCTTCTGATGCTTGGGGTGGAGTGGGAACTGGCATTGACGAATCATGCAGAATTGGTCGCAAGGCTGATTTTAAGTTGGGATATTGGATATTGTGCCTGTTCTTCTTTACGGTACCAGCAATTGTAAGACAGAAGTAACAATCTGTGGTGTGATTAGTCGGTTCACGCCAAATCATTGGGATGGCAAATGACATTGATCTTTCTTTTCCATTAAGCCAAGCTAGCAGATTAGTATAACAAGTCTTGCATACTATGTGAGGTGCCCACAGTTTGTTTTGATCACCTAAAGCACAACCAAAATATAGTCGATAGGCCTTTTTAATTGAAGACGTAATATTCCTTTTCGACTTTGCAATGGTGTAGTTACCACAAACGTAACAAAAGGAATCAGGGTGATTAATACAAGATCGTGGCATAACTAAAATGAACATAAACTGAAGTAATAAAGACAAAAAAACTGTTTAACTCCGTGTTTAATTTATTAAACTACACACCGAGAGAACCGCGAGTGGTTTCAATACGGTTATTCGTTGCATGCAAGTTCAAATTGTATTACTAACACACTCGCTTACTCTCCTTCAAAGTTTAGTGTTTAAACCGCATGTGGCTTAATAGCATTTATTGTTGACTTAAATAACGCCGTGTTGTTACCGAACGTAATACACCCTCCTCCATCACCAACATTTAACAATATTCTATCATCAGACAGATATTATGCCTAGTTGGCAAAACACTACACCTACAAAATTGATTTACAAATTGCTAATTATTTACACATGCAATGCAATTTTAAATGAGCTCAAAGTTATTACTTAAGGTCAGTGTACTTAGTCGTGATAGTTTCATCCGTGTCACAAACTACTTGTTAGACAGTGTAATTCTTCATGCATATTACCCAACGACACATCGAGCTTATGACATAAAAATGGGATTAATTATAAAGTTAAGTCTATAATTTTTATATGAAAATTTTCGCAAATAACAAAATATGGGTTTGTAAAATTGCAAATTGTGTGTGATTGTTTTGAAAATGATGTTTAGGTATGATTTTTGGCACTGCTCTTAGTGGCTGGGCTGCTGATCGCTTTGGTAGGAAGTCAACTGCGTTTTGTCTACTTGCTGCTCACTCGGTTTTTGGCTTATTCGTTGCATTCATGTCTAACTACGTTGTCTTCTTGATTGCTCGATTCTTTCTCGGTGCCACCTTACCAGGCATTTACATTGTCTTAATGATTCTTGCTGTTGAACTCGTGGGTATTTTTATTTCAATTTATAGTAATATTTACAAGTACTTAATGCTACTCCCCAGTTCTGCTATAAACACCTTGTGTTACTCATTTGATATTTAGGGCCAAGTTACCGAATTGTTGTCGTTTTTTCCTTTGAAATACTCTACGCTGTTGGCCTACTTTGCCTTGCCTTTATAAGTAAAAGCATCACTTCTTGGGGAACCCTTCAAATTATCATTATTCTTCCGTCTTTTTTATACTTGCTCACTTGGATACTCATTCCTGAATCACCTCGCTGGCTTCTTGTTTCCCCTCGGTAAAGTTTTGACGCACATTGTTTTTTGAATATTTCCAAGCTGTTTTCAATTTTTAGTATATATTTGTATTTTTATAAATGTTATGTTTTTGTAATCCATTGGAAATTTTTAAAAATTTCTTAACACTGCCGAGAGCAGTGTAAAAGTAGGGTGGTTTATTCAAGACAGGTGAAAATAGGTATTGATGGTGTGCGTACATGTGTATAAATAGTATATATCTTCAATTCAATCTTCAATCTTCTTATATGACATAAAAATATACACTATTAACATAGAAAATATAAAACAATACATGTATAGACCAGATTTCTTTTGTAAGGACTTAATAGAAATAAAAAAAATTAGGATATATATATATATATATACATATATATACGGGCGCTAAGAAATATGGGTTTTATACCGAACGGCCGCGGCCACCGATTTTCCCCATACTTAGCGCTCGCGAGCAGTTTGGCCCGTTAACGTCAAAAAATCACAATTTCTTAAATTTATATTATTCATGAAAGAAAATTCTATAAGTTGTAATTGGTGTTCTTGCTGTAAAATTAAAAATGTAAAACTGTTGACATAAATTCGTTAACTTCCTGTTTATGCGGAACTTCTATATTCCATGCTAATTTCATCAGTGTTTTTATATGAGTTTTAGAGAAATAAAACCTACTAATTACAAAGTAATGCGATTTTGAGATTCAGCTTTCTTTTTAAAACAAAATTGTATATAATAGTATACACTACTTTGCATGATAAACCAGACATTTGCTGAAAGTTCTGAATGAGTAGTTTTCTTGTTAAAATAATCTAAAATTGAAATGAAGTATGACCTATTTTGTTTAACCAATAATAAGCATTTGAGAATCGATTTATAGTTTATGGAAAAATTCCCAGGAATCATAAAAAACTGTTTCAATTATAGTTCATAATTAACATGAAAAATGCATAAATATCCAGCTAAATATATTTTTGTTACAGAATTTTATTACCTTTCACTAATACATAAATTATAAAGTTTATGCTTCCAATATTAATTTGATTTTGAGTTATTTTATGTTTTTTAACTTTTTTTATCTTAGAGTACAAGAGGCTCGAGAAATAATTCATGCAATGGCGAATTCCAATGGAGGGGATGATTCCAATATCCAACCGTCCATCTTTCTTTCTGGCCATGAAGGACATGCTTTGGATGAGCTTGGGCAGAGAACACTTAGATATAGAATTGTTGTTTTGTTTTTCATATGGTTAGGTGTGTTTATTGTGCACTCTGACGCCCTTTTCCAGTTAAACAGATATTTTGCGAAAGTAGAAAGGTTACTTATTTCTGCTTTACATTTTACTAAATTATATTTTTACGTT
The DNA here is from genome assembly GCA_900660155.1 of Hofstenia miamia. Classification (NCBI taxonomy): domain Eukaryota; kingdom Metazoa; phylum Xenacoelomorpha; order Acoela; family Hofsteniidae; genus Hofstenia; species Hofstenia miamia. The sequence continues at coordinate 335,456 of CABFPE010000307.1, forward strand.
CCCAAGTTTATTATGTATGAACTTATTTCATCTCCTGCTAAAAAATTATAAAATCAGGATATACCTATAAATGTGTATAATATAATGTAATACAATACTGGTGTTCACCAAGGCCATCTTTCCCAATTCTATTAAATGTATTAATGATTCTTTACCATAAGTTTCCTTTATATTCGCTAAATAAAGAACTTGAAATCGCATTAAACGCTGGGTAAAAACCATATTCCTATAGAATAGTATTTCGAGTGTAGATTTACAGGCTTCTTCACTTATCTCCATGCTCGCAGACACCGCGGAGAGTCTTCAGTGACTTCCTACGTGAAACCAGATTTTCTTTCGCTTCGTTCTTCTGGGGATGTCTACCAGGGTGTATTTGTGTGCATCACACAATCTCGACGTGCTATCAGATTATAGAGCGCGCCTTTGGTGATGCGCAATTATCTGACGATGTCCTTGTTTGTTACGAATATTATGTCGACCGATTACTTTCAAGCCTATTCACTCAATTTTCAATATTTTCACTAATTATATTATATAATGCAACAAATAGATATCAATCTTGAAGAAAAAAACTTTGCTGGAACTGTCCCATTTCATAACATAATACAAAATAGTTCGGACTAATGTTTTTCACATAAACATTGTTCTCTTCGTTGTTTCTCGTACTTTGAAAGTGTGAATGCTTAATTTCAGAATGTACGCAAAATGCGTGGTAAAACTATTTCTTTCCAAATACCAAAAATTATAGTTTCAAAATTCCTGGATAAAATTTCACAGAAAATAATTTACGAAATTTCTTCAATTATCAAAGCAAACACTATCTGCAATTATTTCACATTATAAAAGAACCGATCACATTGGGCCATTAGCAAATTCAGGGCGCTCTTTTAAACCAAAGGGTCGTTCCCAAGCAAATTTAGCCCGTCTTTCCAGAGTTTGTCCGCGTTTGACGTCAAAGCAGTTAAAAGTAGATTGGATAGATGGATATTTTGTTCATGAATTCACAATTTTCCGAACTTTAACAAATATGGGCTATATGATCGCTTAAAATTGGAATTATTTAATTAGTCCGAACTATTATGCACAAGGCTGTATAACCGCGCAGTTGGACTAGGTGATTGGTTTACAGTGACAATCACCAAGAAATAACTACAAAATTTATTTACTATTACTCTAAGTAATATATAATTTACCTAACAAATTGATGCAGAAGTACTGGCATTTTAGGTACTCAATAATTAAATGTATGAAAATAGATCTCTTTTATGAGTTTGTAATGCTGTTACATACACTTTTCAATTTGATATTGGAAAACGTAGCTGAGGTAAAGCGATGGATGGCAATCTGGAAGGATAGTCTGCTATATTTACATCTTTTGGAAACCATTTGATTGATAAAGATTTGAATTTTGACAAGAAGTATTGTAGAGATTTGACTGATCTTGTTGGTAAAATTATTCGTTAGAATTGCCACCGTGTGATGCCTTATAAATTGCTACTTCAAGTGCTTGTGCCTAGTAAAAAAGGCGATGCAGGCGTAACAATTAAAGCAAACTGTCTAACCCTAACCCTAAGGAACTAGACGATGTGGCTGTATGCCCCTCTTTAGCTGACCAACAATCAATTTTTACCACAGTATAGAAGAAGCTGCAGAGCGCATTAACAAAGTAGTTATTTCTTTGGTTGGCCAAATCCTAAAGGAATCAATAGTATATAATGATGTGAGAATTTTGTATGCCCCGAGGAATGATCATATGAGAGAATGTGACCAATAATCTGTTTCTTTTCCATTTTTAAGATTATGAAGGAGATCCTGCTATTGTCTTGGTAGTTAGTTCTCTATATAGTGTAGTTGCTATGTAAAAGGATGTCAGTTCAAGGATGAACCCTAAAAAAGTTATGGAACTATCTATGCTATTGGCTCTGCTTAGTAACATTATCAATGGTGGTAGTCCATGTTTATCATATGAGAGAATGTGACCAATAATCTGTTTCTTTTCCATGTTTAAGATTATGAAGGAGATCCTGCTATTGTCTTGGTAGTTAGTTCTCTATATAGTGTAGTTGCTATGTAAAAGGATGTCAGTTCAAGGATGAACCCTAAAAAAGTTATGGAACTATCTATGCTATTGGCTCTGCTTAGTAACATTATCAATGGTGGTAGTCCATGTTTATCATATGAGAGAATGTGACCAATAATCTGTTTCTTTTCCATGTTTAAGATTATGAAGGAGATCCTGCTATTGTCTTGGTAGTTAGTTCTCTATATAGTGTAGTTGCTATGTAAAAGGATGTCAGTTCAAGGATGAACCCTAAAAAAGTTATGGAACTATCTATGCTATTGGCTCTGCTTAGTAACATTATCAATGGTGGTAGTCCATGTTTATCATATGAGAGAATGTGACCAATAATCTGTTTCTTTTCCATGTTTAAGATTATGAAGGAGATCCTGCTATTGTCTTGGTAGTTAGTTCTCTATATAGTGTAGTTGCTATGTAAAAGGATGTCAGTTCAAGGATGAACCCTAAAAAAGTTATGGAACTATCTATGCTATTGGCTCTGCTTAGTAACATTATCAATGGTGGTAGTCCATGTTTATCATATGAGAGAATGTGACCAATAATCTGTTTCTTTTCCATGTTTAAGATTATGAAGGAGATCCTGCTATTGTCTTGGTAGTTAGTTCTCTATATAGTGTAGTTGCTATGTAAAAGGATGTCAGTTCAAGGATGAACCCTAAAAAAGTTATGGAACTATCTATGCTATTGGCTCTGCTTAGTAACATTATCAATGGTGGTAGTCCATGTTTATCATATGAGAGAATGTGACCAATAATCTGTTTCTTTTCCATGTTTAAGATTATGAAGGAGATCCTGCTATTGTCTTGGTAGTTAGTTCTCTATATAGTGTAGTTGCTATGTAAAAGGATGTCAGTTCAAGGATGAACCCTAAAAAAGTTATGGAACTATCTATGCTATTGGCTCTGCTTAGTAACATTATCAATGGTGGTAGTCCATGTTTATCATATGAGAGAATGTGACCAATAATCTGTTTCTTTTCCATGTTTAAGATTATGAAGGAGATCCTGCTATTGTCTTGGTAGTTAGTTCTCTATATAGTGTAGTTGCTATGTAAAAGGATGTCAGTTCAAGGATGAACCCTAAAAAAGTTATGGAACTATCTATGCTATTGGCTCTGCTTAGTAACATTATCAATGGTGGTAGTCCATGTTTATAGTTATATTGTCTTGTAGAATCGCTTCTGAACTTACACCCATCATCATCATCATCATCATCATCATCAGAACAAAGGTCATACATGGGGTTTTCATCAGTAGAAGCTATGTAGTTGACAGTTGTCACAGTTCCTCTGCATTCTAGTACTACTTTTTTAGATGAGATCAATTACTTTCCTATGCGCCGCCCTTTAACAATAGCTGTCCTTGCATCTCACAATTTCTTTTTTTCTAATCAAAGTTTAGTTGACATAGACAGGAACCAATCCACTTCTGTACGTTCCCGGCACACTTTTTTATACTGTGACGCCAAAACTGATACTGAAGATGTCCATGGCAACAGCTCAGCCCGTATGATTTTTGTGGCATACGGGTTCCTGTACTGCACGAACGGCCTGAAAATGAGACTTTCTCATTTATTATTTAGCAGTTCACCCTGTTTACAGAACTTACTCTTAACTTCATAGGTTACTACTCAATCAATATCCTAACAAATGGCAATGACGGCATCATTAAAATGAATAAAACTGACTGTGAAGCCGAGTTCTATCCACAGATACAGAACGTAAGGTGATATTATGATCTGTTCTACATTTAGGAATTTTTCCTTGTAATATTTTGACTAGCTCTTGTCATGGACTCTATACCTTCTGTAGTGTAGTGGTCAAGGAGTATATTGACATGACGATTGTAGTGATTGGCGATACACGTTCGATTGCCTTTCTGCCCAATCTTTGTGAACGGAAATCTTGGACCACAAGCCAATTGACTACATACGACATGTTACTCTGATGATTCAGCGAATCGCGGAATTTTCTAAAGGTGAATTTGGTTTCCTCATTCACACGTTTACAACAAGAAAATATAGAATTTTTTTGTATCGAATACGATATATATATATATATATATATATATATATATATATATGATTGACATACTGGATTACACCCATACTTTGATATGGTTGCAGAGCAATTGGTTTTGTCAAATTGACAGAGACAGTAATTAATATCATATGTGCCATCAGTTGCTTAATTGAATGATTTAACTTGAGTTTTGAGGCACTTGGAGTTGGAGACTCATCGATTTCAGCTTCAGGGACATCACTTGTATTGGTGTACATGTTGCCATGAAAACGTTTCTTTTGTTCTAACATTTCTGCTAAATCTTTCAAGAATACTTGTCAATGAATATTTAATCACAAAATCTAGAAGTATAAGCGATGTTTTTGAAGAAAATCTTGGAAACTTTAGTTGATAAAATTTTTCACTGATCGTGATCGCCGCCATTTTTACAAAGCTTGATGGGAATTCCCATTGACTGGTTTACACATCACATCTTAGATGGCAGCACATTAGAGTGTATCATTTTTGACTTGACATTGTCAAATTTTTTAATCAACTTTATACTTTTTGACGAATTTTGCAGATTTTCTGAAAACTTCCTGTTTGAAATTTTGTTGACAAAAATATTCAACATAATTATTTACTAACTTTTGCAACAAGATATGATTAAAACATTATTTCTAATAAAATATTCTTAATTTATCAGCGACTTTACGAGCCAGGCCCGGTAAAAAAGTAATTTTTAACTGAAATTTCTACTCGTTACTGCGGTATCCAAGAAAAACCAAAAAGTAGTGCATAATTGTGTTAGATACTTCGTCAGAAATCGAATGCAGCATTTTTTAAAATTCTGCGACCTTTGGGTGAGGCTCCATCGGGTATATTACTCCAATAATTTCATCCATAACAACATTGCAAAAAGACACTAATACTTGACGAGACTTCGAATCCATATCATTCCACTTGATTGTCGATCTCTTTGAATAAGATGGTAAGCTATTCCCAGAATTTGGTTTCAATCCCAACAAGTTATTCAATTGAGCGACAGCTGTGGTAGAACGAATTCTTTCAACAATCTTCGATTTCTTTGGTAGAGAAATATCTTCGTTGTCACTGATGTTCATTTCTTCTTGATAATTAGGCGTCCGATTCGAGTTCTTCATCTGCTGTCGTAACGACGGTGGACGAGTTGTTTCTGAATTACGTCTCTTTTGCCTACCTTTACGAACGAGTTTTTAGCAATGCTTAATGCCATCGCACTCAGATTTGCACATTGCGCACCTTGATCCGCAAATATGACACCCCCACGCTTGCATCGGCATTCTGAGTCCATTTTTGAAGTTTTCACAAGGCGTCAGAAACAACTTATTATTTTTAGCCAATTATACTCTTTACCGCAGTAAACAACAAATTAGAGATTTCAGTTTTTGATGCCTGAGCTGGCTCGTAAAGGTTCTGTTATTAGAAAGGAAAAATCAAAAAATGAAAAAAAATTAAAAATTCGATTTTCATTGCTTAAAAGGAATAATTATTTCATATTTGCAAAATTAGGCCTTTTAGGCCGATTGTATGCTCTATAAAATCTAAACCCTTTGAAGTTCTTTTCAGTATCTCTACATTTAATGCAATATTTTTTGTATACATTATTTAGACAAAGAGTTGATACGTATTACAACTTCAATTTGATTATGTGGGTAGTTACGGATTTGGTTTCTGGAATTTACACTCTGCTTTGGTCGATCAGGCATGGTCATCGTTCCTTCTTTGGCATCCTGCTTTGCATGGCTGCTTTAACAATTATCAGTAGCACAATAGTTCGTTATAAAGATTTCAAAGCCTTTATTATGATTTCTATTGGACTTGAAAAAAACATAATCACGGGAGTACAAAGTATGGGATTTCTTTATACTATAGAAGTTTTGCCAACTTCTTTAAGAGGAACAGGTTTTGGGTTAACAGTAATGTGTGGAAAGGTAAATATTGTCATAGTTCTGATATCTAAATGTCCTTAAAAAGCATAGCATTCATCAATAACATATTGACTAATACCTTCAATGGATTTTTTAATATTGTTTAGATTGGTGCTGCAGTAATCCCCTTGATATCATCCATTGCAGAATCCAATATTTGGTTAGTAATAACTATACTGGGAGCAATATTATGTGTCATAGGAGCTATTTTTCTGTACACCTTTCCAGAGACTAAAGGCTATCCTTTGCTTGAAACTCGGCACGATTTGCAGGAACTCAATTCTACAGGTATGGATTCTTTTTGTAGTTTGCGATATAACATCTTTTACAGGTATGTGCATACTACTGAATTTTAATAAAAAATGTATTTGCTTTTCATAAAATATTTCTTGTTAAAATCTAAAATAGAATTTATTGTTATAATGAACACGATACGTATCCTTGCCAATATAAAGAATTGTACCGCTATAATAATGGCCATATTCACCTCTACCAGGTTGCCAAAAGACTTGACATTTATCTCAACCTGGAATCCCATTTAGAGTATTCTGTTGTAAAGAATGTAAAGAGATTCCGGTCCCTTATATAGTTGTTTGCGCGCAGTTGGGTAAATACTTGATGGTGTTTACTTGTTGTATTACCGCGCGTTGCTCCTTTTCATGATAATTAACCCCTACATTTTGCTCGGTTTCATGCTGCGCGCGCGAAGTAATTAAAACCCGTTAATTACGTTCCTGATTGGTTTCCTGCAGTGCACGCAAAATTTACCTGTTGCGCATATTAATTATAATTAAAAAAATTGTTTGTCACAAATAAGTGACAAACTCTCCAATGCACAAAAGGGAATTATAAGTGACAAGCCTAAAAATTGGGTTTTATTTTAGTTCCAACTAGTTTTTTTTTATAAAAAAATCAGTCATTTAATAGACAAACTAACATAATTTACGAAATATATTTTATAAAGATGATGAACATTTACACAATAGATCTGTGGCTGTGGCGAAAAAGAATATGTCCATTGAATTGTAAGTTAAAAATGAAAATTATTTAAATTCTAAATTTTGCATGGCAATTTTTTTGTGATGGGCACAGAATAAATTTCTACTATATTTTAGTAATGAAATTCATAAATCAAAAAGTTTTTTGACATTTTGTTTTGTTGGGAACGGCCTTCTTATGTATGTCACTTATAAGTACCAGTGTCCCAATCCGGGTTAATCGAAGTGCGTTAGAAATGTGCAATTACGACATTGAGACGATCAAACTTCATGGTGTAAAACATGTGATTCTATGTTGAAGGAAAATCAGTCTAGTAACACATTATTCTAATGTTTCCCTCAGATAAATTGCAACAAGGGATTTAATTATTTCAATATAAAAATATTTGAAAGTAGAATATTAATTTTAATAGGCTTGCATATGGAAATGAAATTGCCTTCCATTTCTACAGCTATTATAAAAACATTTCCACAATTTTCAATAAATTTTCATTTCTTTCCGTAACTCTTAGAACTAGTGGCTATGATTTTGTAGGATAAGTATTTCACTGGTTCTAGTCATTCGGTTTTGCCCCAATCGTGTATCATCCAGCCCGATAAAAGTTTGGTAGTTGGGTTCCTCTTAACTGCTTTTTTGCTAACTTGACTATAATGTGAGCCAAAATTACAATTCAGTGCAGACACTTGCTTTGATTGGTTGGAGTTGCTAAGTAACACATAACATTTTGGAATAATTTTGCTTCTGATCTTAGTCAAGGAGATTTGAAATTAATTATCTTAGTTAATTTTAGTTCCAGACTTGCTCACTGTCGGATTACAATTTTAGAGAATTAAAATTTAATAAATTTTAAAGTAATATATGCATGTCCACAATATATGGCAAAATGCATCGCAATAAGTTCTTGTAGATAATTGTAATTATAGCGGAATTACTAAATATTAAAAAGTACGATATATGTGCACATACCGTAATTATTAACGCATATTTGATGCCACAAATAGGACGGTCTAAAGAAATTGTGCAACCATGCGCAACACATTCTTTTTAAGTCTGTCGAGTTTGAACAAATCTTGACCTTCTTCGGAGGAAGTTCTTAAAATTCTGCATGATTCAGACTTATTTTGATCCATTTTTTATTTTTCGTTTAGCAAATTTAGGGTGTTGTGAACATTTTCTATGGTGCTAGGAAATGGAAATTTCCATATGCAACTCTGAATTTTAAGCACTGTTTTGGAATCTGAAAGTTAATAATAACAAAAGATAGTAATGAGAATATTCAGTCAAATTGAGAACCTTCGACAAAAATTGCTACCTCTAATCGTCTTCCACAGTTTCTGCATGACGACTCAGTATCCAAACTTCACATTATTTTCTACAACATTTTTTATCGTGGACTATGTCGCTGATTACCAGTATGGTGGCACCTTTGACGAGCTCCAGCCGTTGGACGCATCCAATCTTGTGATGCATTCCAAGAATTAGCTTTTGATCCCTCCGATGGAAGAACCCATGTACCGGCTGCATAGTTAGCGGAAACCTAATGTCCAATTACTGTCTTTAGTGCCTTTACGTGGATTTCAGAATTGCCAGATCAACTCTCTGTAATTAACCGTGGTACCACTTTAACATTATTAACTGTTCTTAGTTCTCCTGGTGATCCATCAACTGTACCACGTTCCAAAACCCTGTAGAGGGTTGAACGGATCACGTACAATTCTAAAGTTATTTGGAATTTTTAAACTCCGCTCCAAGCTTTTAAGAGTATTAATTTCCCTTTCGCTTCTTCTATTGAAAATATTTTTTTAATTAATTTGCAAATGAGCGGAACTCAATAAAACCAGTATCCAAACTTCACATTATTTTTCACAGAGTTTTTAAAGTTAACTTATACAGTACTGGAAAAATGAATTTGGCCACCCATGATTTGTCATAAATATTTCTAAGAATGGACGCCAAGAATGTCATAGGTAATTTTTAATTAGATTTTGTGTTGCAGAAAAAGAAATTCATCAATATTGAGAGATAGTTGTCACTGTACTATAAATCTCAAGGAGAAATACTGCAATACTTTTAGTTAATTAGCTAATCTTTTAGGAAAAATGTATTCGGCCACTTCAGACCAAATCAAAGAATCTGTAAAAAAATTTTACTGGTTGAGCTTTTTTCAGGCTATTTATATTGAAAATGTCTAATAACAGTCTTTCTTCGCCATATATGATGCCTTGTTACGTACCTCTTACCATCTGTGATTTGATTATCTCCAAACATTTGGAAGGGATGAGTCAACGTAATATAGCCCGATTTGTAGGACGACCACGAAGTACTGTCGAGGATATCATCAGACGTCTCACTTCTGAAAACATCATTGCCCCCAAGTCAAGATCCGGAAGACCAAAGAACTCCTCCAAAACCTCCCAATAAGCTCTTGTGTGCCTTTCAAATCGAAATCCCAGGAAGAGTTCAGAGGAACTTCGCAAGGAAGGTGCTGATGGTCACCTCGTCACAGCAAGAACTGTGCGAAACATCCTGAAAAAGTATTCAATTGGGACATTCGTGGAACCCAGAAAGCCATTCTTAATCTCAAAGCAAGGATTACGCCGGGTGAATTGGGCCAATTTAATGAGAGACAATTCATCTAAACATTGATGTAATGTTATATTTTCAGATGAGTCAAGATTTGAGATATACTCATCGAAAAGAATGTTTATAAGGAGCCTAACTGGGCAGAAGTTCAAATTCTTGCCTCCATTTACTCTGGGGACCATGAAGTATGGTAGGAAGTCTGTAATGGCATGAGCTGCAATATGGAGGTGTGGTTTTCGCAAGATTGTTCATATCATTGGTACTCTCCAAGGCTCTTAATATGCTCGGATTCTGGAAAAGGAACTCTTGCCACTCCTTACAATTGATCAATATATCAGCAGGATGGTGCTCCATGTCATACCTCAAAAGAAATGAAGAACTTCTTCCAGAATAATGGGGTTGCTATCCTTGCTGACTGATCTGGCCAATCTCCAGACCTTAACATTATCGAAAATATGTGGAAAGAGGTCAAAATCGGATTGGAAAGCATACCCTTCACACAGAAGACGGGCTGTGGAGCGCAATAATGAAAGAATTCTATGCCCAACAGCTTTATTGAAAGACTTTTTGCTTCAATCCCTGATCGCCTAGAAGCTGTTATTTGCTCGAAGGGACATTCTACAAAATATTAAAACAGAATTTTGTTGCTAAGTATTTATATTGCATCAATTATTAATTTATGTATCTTATTTTGAATTTACTTTTTTTTGGATTTGCTCATTTGTTAAATTTTTTTTCAGGTGGCCGAATACACTTTTCCAATACAAGTTTTTTAGTTTTGATTAAAAATTAATAGCCATTTGTAATTCTACATATTTTATGTTTTTAAACATACAGATTTTCCTTTCTTAATCAAAGTAATACTTAGTTATAAACTTAAGCAGACTCTATCCAATGAATGTTCATTACTTATTCAAAATAGCAAGGTGGTCGAATACATATTTCCAGTACTGTATATATTCAATCTAGGTGAGATAATTTGTCCCTTACGTGCATTACTTTTCCAATGATTACATGTTGTGCCGAAATATTTTAGTGACCTCACTATTTATTATTGTCATTATTTCAAGCCATTGTCAGAAGGTTCTCACCAAAAGTGCTCTTGGTGTAATTTCGACGTCTGTAGTAAAGTATATGATTGAAAGCAAGTACTGTCATCTGCGTTTTTTTCCAACAACCATACGATAGCGTGATGAATCTTTAAGTTTTTTGAAAGACAATATTTACAAGGTTGTCTATTCAATTGCGAAATCGTTGCCTTTGTTTTCCTTAAATTGTATTCAAAATCAGAATGTTTATTTTTCTTGGCTTCACGTACTTACAATGAAGTTAACATATGCACTGCGTTGGACATACTAGAAGAAATGCTGCCCTTATATAAGATTGAATACATAAGTAATTTATAGAATGGCGCCAATTGAGATTTATATGATTTATAGAAAGATGAATCGAGTCCAACAATGTGTGGGCTATTCTAAAGTTTATCAATTGCTGACCCAATTCTTTTGTGGTGATATCCATATCTATACCTTAACAACATCAAAACGGAAAATTTTTTTTAAATAATTTTTAATAACTTATATCGGTGTAATTGAAAGATTTTTAAATTAATATCGTTGACAAAAACATAACGTGTAGTAATATAAAGCGCATATACATTATGCTTTGTATTAAGTATAAAGATGTTCAAATTTTTTCTAGTCAAAACTTTTGACATAATCCTTTGAATATAAGCGAAAACTTTTTTCTCGAAAAAAAGTTACTGAATTATTATGTATCTCTTATTCATATAATTGACCATTTCTGCTTGACTACTGCCGCCCACATTTTTCATCACTTCAATAGACAATTTTTACACTTAAAGTTGAATTGTACAAAAACTTGTAGTTGTTGTTTGCAACAGATAACAAACAATTAATTAAGGCATGGTCGAGTTTGAAAGCAGGAACGAACGAAAAGAAACTTAACAATTAAAATGGAATTTGGTCAAAAGGAATTTCGCCTTTGTTCTATCGATCTGATTATATATGAGAACATCAATGTTAGTGACTAATTGTACCAATCATGTCAATTATATTCAAAGATGCTTATCAAAAGCTTTGAATAATGAAAACTTAATATTTTTTATATTAACGTACGGTTATCATTTCTTAGATTCAATATTCATGCCATGATATTACTATAAGTTTGTGTGTTTTCAATAATTAATTTAATTAATCTTTGTCAGGTATTTTTAGAAAAAGGGATCAATAGATTTCCTAGAAAAACCACCGAAAATCATTAAGTAAATATGATACATTTTAGGTGCAAGGCTGATTTTTCAAAAATTTTTTTGGTCGTTATTGCTGCTTTAAGAAAATAGAGAGTTTTCTGTAGTTTTAATCATTTGTGTTTATGCACAATAATGAATTAATTTATTTTTATTTAGATGAAGATGGAATTCATAATGAAGTATCAATGACGTAATGCCAATTTGCTGTGGAATCATTTTGAATACTATATTAACCCTATTTCCCACATGATATTTTTGTCTTTTGAACTCACGGGGAGGGAGTTGATTCCAGCCCCCTCTCCTAATATTTTTTCCGCTGAAGATTTTTCAATGGAACTGTACAATTATAGAGGTGATGACGTCATCATTTTCTATGATAGGTAGCGAAAAATTTGCGATTTTTGATGTGTTCATGAGAGGCATTTTACTTAACATAGGCAAAGGCTGGAATGGAGAACAAAGACAGTTTATGGAAAAATGCGATATGATTTCTCAAAATTTTGAAAATTTTGTCATATACTTCTCATCTATAAAAGCAAAAGTGAGGAAAGCAGAGACGCATCGGGGTATTCAAAATGTTACAATTTAAAAAAGTTTGCCGGTGGCGGAATCACTCCTTATGTGGCAAATAGTGGCAACCTCTTATCTCCCACAATGTTGAGGCTAGGGGTGGGCTATTAATCGAATTGATGAAAAAGCGAATTTTGTGCACTTGAAAAAATGGGTGATTATTTCGTTTTCTTGCTCAGTTGCTAGCTCACTATATTACCCCACACTAGGTCAATAATTGACCTTAGCAAAGTCGAATGTTATCTATTTTGAAATATTTTTTATATTCTTTGAAACTATGGTGTAGGTAATTTTACATCAATGTCAAATTAATAGCAATATAATGTCTATCAATTTAAAAATTTAACAAACGCCCACCCCTAGTTCCGGGTTAATTTATGCTTTGATTTTTTAAGTGAATATTTTCGAAAATTCTTGATCATTTGTAAACTCGAAATGCAATTTTAGAGCATATCTTTGTTAAAATAGTTAAATATAATTCAATAGCATTTTTGAAGAAATAATTGCAAAGAATTTTATTTTGTGTTTAAAAATATTGTCTAAATTTTGAAAAATAGATTATAATTTAGTGAATTAAGCAAATTTGAATCTCTAAACTGTGCAATTGATATTTTAAGATAATGAAGTTATATAGCTCAGTAGAAAAATATAAGACTGAAAAAAACGTGAATCACCAAAAAATAGCTCTAAAGAAAAATATGAATTTATATCAGGTTAGAGAGGAGACATCTGGTTTTCACATAATGTACTAATCTAGTCAATAATTTTAGTGTGGTGTGCAATTGACATTTTGAAAACTTTGTAAATTAAGTACATTAATTTGTTTGAATATTTTAATATCTATGATGGCTTCACCAAATAATACATAAACTCATAACTCATAACTATTGAACAATTTAAAATCTGAAAAAACCACAGATAGAGAAATTGTCTCCACTTTCCCGACTTTGCACTGTTCTTTCCATGTGAGCCTTTGTACGAAGTCAGAAGTTCTGTACCTAAGGGGAGGCAACCTCTGAATTGTTACCTGGACGGACTGTTTTTTTCTTCAAAAAAACAAAATGCTTCAGGAGAGTAGTTGTTACCCATGGAAATTAGATCGTCTTATTATCTGAGCACTTTGTATGAAAAGAATTTGAAAATGTTCACAAAAATACGATATTTCATTGAAAAAATAATTGTTATTGGCATGTATTTCAAGTGCAAAATACGTTTTAGCACAAATTTTCATTACACGAGCGTTTCCATCTCCATAGGTGTGTTCATGCAAAAGGCTTCTTGACAGGTTTGGATAAAGCTGTTCAAAAATGTAGACAAATCGCTTTGTTAATTAAAAGTAACACTCTTAGAAATAGGAATACATGATTGCAGTAAAATCTTGTCACTTACATAAATATTAAAAAGTGATGGGCCATGTATGGTTCCCTGGTGTGCATCCGTTTTGATTGTAACCAAAGCATAAATACTATTGACAAAAAAGTATTATTGTTTGAGTACTTTGTTTCATTGTCAATTTTATGTTGCTAAGCACGAATTTGAGGTTATTTTTACAGTAGAAACACGTTTTGAAAAGATTAGTGTAAACAGATAATCAATTTTAAGTCTTAAATTTTACTATTAAAGATCTAAAACTCTTAAAGGACTTATAATTGTATACACAATATCTACTTGCATTTTGTTTTTAATGTCAATATACGTTTTCTATTCATGAGAACACATAGAGGCTGAAATATACTATAAATAAATCGCTTTTTTCAATTACTTTGATTGAAATATATTATTGTTAACCATTTTGCAGGGTTTTTAGTGATCAGTACCTACAGAAGCTATTTTAGGCCGGAATATTTTCTATATGCTTTAGATATATGTGCACACGTGCAAAAAGTGAAAATAACGAAATGAAAGTACTAATAAATGTTATGCTTTTAGAAAATCATTATGCACAACATCATTCCAAATGTAGTTTTTCCCTTTGTTTTTCTTTTTGTGACTTAAGTAGTTCATGTAACTTTTCACCTTGTTTATCACTAATCTAAGTCTGTTGATCTCTACATTAAGGTAAAGTGAAAAAGAGTTTTTGATTTTTTAAAGAAAATTGTTCTAAAGATATGTCTCTACTTTTGAATACAAATTTGTTCATGTTTTTATGTACTTGCCATCATAACTGTACTGGCTATCCATTATTTTTATTTTCAAAAGATCAAAATTCTCCACATATCAGTTGTATAATCCGATTCCATCTCGACCAACTTGGACTTTTTTTACTTTGGCAGGGTTATCTGTTGTGGCTATGATGTAATCGTCTACTTTAACCATCTGTCTATCTTTGACGTCATTTCAAAAACTTGTAATATAGTTTGTTTTGTTGACAAATTTAAGTTGCAATCAATATTTATTTGCCCAACTTTGACTTAAAAAAATTACAGCAAAATGTTTGTAAATCCACAATATATTAAACAAATGAAAATTGCAAATCTGTGTAACCGCTATTTAATGTGCATAGACAATTGGTTACATTTTCAACAATTGGTTATAAATTGCAACCTAATTTTTCCAAAAAAACAGAATGTATTGCAAGTTTCTGCCATCAAAGATAAATTTCCTGAATTAGCATAAAACGCATCGTATTTAGATGTTGGTTCTCTTGGTGTGGACGTTCCATCTTTGTGTGAAGTACTTGAGTTTGTGGTGTTAGCTATGAAAAAGTGGGTTTGGAAGTTAGTTTCCCTAAATGTGAAGTATGGTCGCCTAATCCTAATTGCGATTTCAGTGCTTTGCCTAAAACAATCAACAGACGAAAAGATGATCTTATCACTCTTGGAGCTCCTATCTCCAAAATTTGTCCAAGTCCTTGTCGAAGCGTGTTTAAAAGTACATTGAAATTATGAATGATATAAAATTACTTGAAGACCCACAGATAAAATTGCATCTGTTGAGGGGCTGTGCTTCACTACCAAAGATATCTTTTTGTTTAAGAACTTCTAATCCCGCAGCTGTTACAGCAGAACTTGAATTTGATTCAGCAGTTCATCAGTCTCTAGAAAGTATAACAGGTTCAGCTGTTTCTGTGTCACAAAGACTACAGGCATCTGTGCCAATTTCTAAAGGAGGTCTTGGATTACAACTAGTATCAACAATCGCTTCTGCTGCGTTCTTGGGGTCATATGTTGCTAATAACGAATTATCTAATCAGATTGTTCCCATTGATGATTATATTTATTTTGTGCCACATCAGTGTTTGCAAGAACTTCCTAGCAAAGAACTAGTGTTGTCTGAAATGCCGTTACAAATGGCCCCAAAAGCACAGAAGTCTATTTGTTCACTTTTAGAGCAAGTTTGTCAGAATACTTGTCTCTTCGCGATAAAGCGATTCCCTAGAAAGCACTTGGTATTTCCTTCGCTCCTGCTTAATTCCGAATTTTGCTTTGTTATCGGTTGGGCATCCCCTTAATTGATGATGACAAAAACTGTCCAAAATGCTTTAAGCCTTTTTATTTATTCGGTAATCATGATATGCCATGCGCTGATCAACTCAGGGTCTTTATTTTTGCAACTGTTTCTAAGTGTGTTTTGTCTCCTGTGCTTGAACAGTCTAACCTCACTGAGTCTCGTGCTCGTCCTGGGGGACATCTTTTTGCCATGCTGGGCTTCTGGCGGACAAGCTGCTCTAGATGTGACAAATTAGTTCACTGCAGATTTGATTACGATTTCTACATACTTTTTCCAGCAATTGTCAGTAATTTTACAGTGGGGAATTGCTACACTTCTATTGTCAAGATATGGTGGTTAGGGTTCAAGCAATTCATGTCTAATCTGTGACATCTAGAACACAAACTCATTAAATAGTGTTATCCACAGCATCTCAACCGTTGTACAAGTCTTCCAGTATCGATCACTCAAAAAACATCCATTGTAATGTTAATTTTATATGTAATTATTTTCGTTTTTTTAAAAATAAACAATTTTAAATATTCTATTTTGTAATGTTAATTTTCTAAAATTGTTTTTAATTGTAAATAATTATGTGAATACAGAAATTTTATAGTTATAGCTTTATGCTGTGAAGTATTTTGTAGAACACTAGAAACCCACGTAAGCTCATATAAACCTTCCCAGGTTTCACTTATTTCCCAGTATTGAAATTGCATTATATGTAAACAGTTCAATAACATAACAGTGAAATTTAATAGAAACTTTAAATTGTTGTTTAAACAGGGGAAATAAGTAAAGCCCAGAAAAGTTAATATGGGTTTTGTTCATTTTTTGAATCTACAAAATGATGTAAATCATGATGCTATAACAAATATAATTTGAGGATTTTGCCCCATTACTAGTAAAAATAGGGGGTAACCAGCACAGATAAATGGCAACTACATGAAAACATGAAAAGTGTGATTTTAGAAGTAGATGCAGCTTCCTATATCCCTTTTTTTCTCCACTCAACTCTATGTGGCCCAGACTCCAACATAATATGGCAGCTGGAACATATTATTTGTGATGACAGAACTTTACAATATCTAGATAAATGCTAATTCCAAAATATATTTTGTATGCATCAGAATAGTTAGTTTGCATCTTCATTATATATGAAATGGGTTAGCACTTTGGAATATATCCACAAACATAATAGAAAGAATTCACGTATTTCTTGCATTTACAAGAAAAATAGATCTTCCCTGAGTAGACATGAATGTCATATGCACAGAGTGGGGGTGCTATGCAGTTTGCAAGGAGCATGACTACAAGACTATAATATCCGTAGCCTAAAATGACGCTTTTCTTGTATATATTTCATGTCTTTTTTATTATTTTTGTACATTATTGACACTATTTAGAGAATTTATCAGTTTCTGAAATTGTAAATAAAAGTCTCTAAATATAGAATATCTTATCTTATCTTATCTTATCTTATGAAAGTGATCCAATCAATTTCTTTCACAATTCTGATACCTAATGTAATGACTCACAATCCTTAGGCTGAGTATACAGGCTTGCTTACATGATAAGTTTTCCCTAATGATTTCTCCATATGTAAAAGAAAATTACTGTGTAAACGCAAATTAGCCCATTTCTCTAAGATGTTTACAAATAATATTGCCATAGTAATTCAAAAATGATGTAAGGAAAAATTTAATGTTTGCCCAACTAAAATTAATCAACGTTTAATAACAAACATCAAATAATGAACAAATGATAAGGTCATCTAGAAAATGTATCATGAAATGGTGTCTAAGCAGGGTTTAACAAAGCATTTTTGACAATGACAATGAAAATTTAAACTTCAATAAGTCATATGACATAGACAAAATTATTTAAACAAAATTATTCAGTATACTAAAACTTTGAATACAAATTACTCAAAAACTATTGTTGTTTCTAAAAAAATGACTCGAAATTTTTGATTCTCATCCCAAAAATGATCAAAATCAGTGAAAAATATTAATTGTCACACGTTGTTAATTTGCAGCAAAGGATTATTGCTGAATTTATATAAATATGTAGGGCTATTCCAAACCAGGGCGGGAAATAGGTTGTGATGTGTGTCATTACAATTGCTAGGATGGACGAACACTAACAGATTTAAGGAACAATTTGGGTAGTTAAGCATTTGAATAATTTTTGTATTTTCTATTGATTTTGCATTTTGATATTAATACTTTTCAAGATTTACCTAGGTCTCCCGCTAATAATATGAAATATCCCATTTAAATAAATTTTGCTAAAGGACCAATTTTAATAATATTTTTAAATATCCTATTTGAAAATATTGGTTTAAATTAATTTTTCTTATATCTTTATCATAGAATAAGGCAGGGGAGGTCCCACAGAATCTGATTAGTCCACACGGGGACAGGGGAGATCTCACAAAATTACATTTTGATTTTGGATGACTCATGGATATTGACAATTGTGTTGTAACGTCATCTAGGAGTAACATAATGTAAATTGTTTAGTCAATTATATTGGATTCACAAATGTGGGAGATAGTGTTTGGAACAACTACTTTTAGTTTCTATAGTGACTCACTTATTTTTAGAAGGGTCCATTTAGTGGGTATGTTCATTTTACCTTGTTTATTATATCTGTTTTTTGTTAATATATGTCAGATTGTTAGTTGAGTATTTGTGTACTATATCATATTATGGTAATACATTACTAACTAAACTTGTATTATATTGTGCAAATGAATAATTTTCTTTCCCATAAAAAATTTCCTGTGTTTCTAATGGCTAGTCAATCTATGTACATAATTCAATTCGTTTTTGGGAATCCATGCATTATAGGCAAAGGGTTACATGTTGTTTTTCAAATAGACAGCTATTTTAATGTAAAAATTCTTACACTTAATTTGTTTTTCAGTAATATCCAATATAAAAACGGAAATATTTCATTAAACTTAAGCATTACAAGCGTATGAAATATAAACTTACATGATAAAACCAAATTTATTTTCTAAAAAAATTATACATACAATGCTATTAATAGCATTTATACTTATGCATGCGTTCTTTATACAGCATTAGACAAACATTTTGAAAGATAGTCTAAATGCAAACAATGTAAGTCATCTTAGAAATACATGCATAAGTTCACAAAGCTCATTATCAGGCAAAAACGTTAAAATTTCTATTGTCTTAACTAGAATAAAGTGTTTTTAATACAATAGGCAGTCTTTGCAGAGTCTTTAATAGCAATGGTTAGCCTTTTCTCCAATCAGGATAAGTTGCTTTTATGTTTTGAAGTGTGAATTTTTTTCCATGAAGCTTATACAACTGACAAAATCTAAAAATTATTTAATATCTTGTCCAATGCATTAAAATCTCTTTAAATATACAACTATGGATATATTTTTATACTAATGACTAGTTATTCAAACACCTCTTTCATGTAGAAGTGTGGGAATAAAAATTCATGCATGCCTTCAATTAATGCTAGGGTTCCCTTAGAGACATTAATTATTTAAACCACAAAAGTTATAACATTGGATATATTTGAACCATCATGTAAAATGATACAAATATTATTACTATGAAATTTGGGTGTTCACTTGATCATTATATCTAGTAACATGTTAATAATTTGCTAACACAACAGAAACCTGTTAGAATGTCAACTATTCTTTGTGAAAAAGGAAAATTCACAGAAAATTTAAAACATGGAAATGCATATTTAATGAAAAAGTGTTCAAAACCACTATCATGACAATTGATTGTTGTGAAAAATGAAATCTACATGAATATTAAGTACATAAATTCAAACAAAATGGATGGGGTTTTGGAAAACAAATAAATTTGTAAATGATGGGAGAATGAGCAATTGCATAAAGCTGGCACTATTGTTCATTCAGTTGATGGTAAGGCAAGAAGAATTTATTTGGTTAGACTATTATCAACACCTTAAGACCACCAAATTTAAGAAACAGTGTAAAAAATATTCATGTTAGCAATGTGGCAGTGGTGCATAAATTGATTTGATCTAGTAGCAGCTGCTTAATTTTTAACAATATGTGATAATTTATAAGGGAAAGAAGCAAAATTCCCAAGTAAAACAAAACATTATTCAATTTTTATGGACATTGGTCAATGTTTGCTGAATTTATTCAACAAAGTAAATCTTATATCTTCAAAATGATTAGAATACTAATTTTGTTTGATTATTTCTAATATCATAGAATGTATCATTAGCTTACATAGCCAAATTATTTAATAATTTTAAGAATTTTGAACATTGAAGGAATGCTATTTACATTTATTTTGGTCAAAATTTTCTAGTTTCTATAGAGATTATAATTTCTAAACAACACAATGGATGGAAAAAATGAAATATTTATAATTTAATTCAAAGAAGGGAAATTTACAAAAAAATACAGCAATACAATTGCATTTTTAAAAAATATCTAGTGTAAATAGAACATCCTTTGTTCTATTGAATCATGTTTTTGATAGTATACTGCTTAGCTTATCCTTGTTAACATACATATGTGCATAAATGATGTATCACCTTCAATTACATTACACAAGAACAATGTAAATTCATTATCATTCTGGTCAATGCTGATAATATACTATAAACAATTGTATCGCTTTGATCTTGGAAATTTAATATTTCCATTTTCATTACACTTGTAATATTTTGTTTTAAAATTTCTGTGGCCTTACTCTGGTATTTTAAGTGAGTACATATTAAAATTAGCATTTTTAAGCAATATTCAATCTTGCATTTGCCATTTGGATGATATTATTAACTGAATATATATTAAATTTTCAAGTCATATTAGAGTTTATACCATGGCTAAGTGATTTTATTTTTTCACTATATTGACCTATGAATTATTAGTTTGTTATTTTCTCAAAATTCTTAACAATACACTATTTACAAGAATTTATATGCTTAGAGGGTGAATTTGATATGTGTGTGTGTGATTTTCATGGATGTATACATTAGCTACAATGCAGTGAATCATCTGGAAAATGTGTTCTCATTTCTATGGCAACTACAATATGAGTAGAAAGCGGAGAATGAAATCATACATTAAAGTTACAAAGCAGTGAAAAGTGAAAAAACCATGTAAATGTCTACAGCCAAGCATGAGGCATAAACCAAATAGACTGAAAAAATGTGCAAACTCAAAAACGATGTAACAGTCTGCAACATTTAAAAGCCAAAAATTTGTCTAAACCAAGAAGAAATGTAGAAGACCCCAGTGAAAAGTCTAAAAAGCATATATATGTATAAATCCTATTTATAGCATTGCATGTACAACTTTTTAGAAAATAAAATTGCTTTTATTATGTAAGGCTATATTTCATGCCTGTAATGCTTAAGTTTAATAAAATATTTCCGTTTTGTATATTTGATATTACTGAAAAACAAATTAAGTATAAGAATTATTACAATGAAATAACAATGCCAAATGTCACATTTGGCATGCAATGTATAGATTCCTGAAAAATAAATTCAATTATGTACATAGATTGACTAGCCTTTAGAATGCATTGAATTTTTGATTTAAAAGAAATGTATTAATTTGCACAATGCAATGTGAATTTAGTTAGTAATATATTACCATAATATGATATAGTACCTGATTAGTCAGCTAACAATGTCATGTATTTTAACAAAAAACAGATGTAATAATAAACAAATTAAAATAAACTTACAAACTAAATTGACCCTCCCATAAATAAGTGAGTCACTATAGAAACTAAAAGTAGTGGTCAAACACTATCCCACATTTGTGAATCCAAAATAAATGACTAAGAAAATTACATGACGTCACCCCTAGATGATGTTGCAATACCCTCGTCAATATCCATATGCCAACCAAGGTCAACATGTCATTTTGTGAGATCTCTCCTGCCCCTGTGTGGACCAATCAGATTTTGTAAGACCTACTCACAGACACAAATATGAATCTTTAATTTGTTGATAATGATGGATTGTTATTCAGTAATTGCAATTTTCAATCATTTAATAACACCAAAATTTAGAAACCATTCAGATGTCATTAAAATATATTTACTCTCTTAAAAAGACATCATAACGTGGCTTTGCTACTAACAGTAGTTTGTTCTGTTAGATTTATGTAATTTGAGAGTGGTTATAATACATAAATTGTTGATTTTGTTTTTCATTCTTTTTATTACTTTTTATTAACATGATTAGTGACATAAAATTTGACTTATCTTACACTTTAGTAATAAATACATCTAGCAATCTGCACTTTAGTTTTAAACAATTCTTTCAAACTTTTTTTGATATGAGTTTCAAATTTATATGTTTTGGTTTAAAATCATCATTCCAACAATAAATAGTAATGAACTTAAAGCACATGGTTGCATTTAATATTAAGAATATAGAATTTGAATTGCTTCCGCAGTCTGGAGATAGCTTTATTTTCTGTAATAGACAGTTCCTCAAGAAAAAAATTATAATTCAAAATATGTTTCAGTTAATTGAAATTTTTTACTGATATTCCTGATAAATGGAGTATAAATAGTTTTCATTTTTACGCATGGTCCAGTCTATTTTATAAGTTTTAAAACGAATAATGATTATATGTGTGATTTTATTAACAAAACTATACTCATTGTTGCATATAAATTGATTGTAAATTATGTGCCATTCATGTTAGTAAAACTGAATCAACCAATTTTGAGCAACTAGAAAGTAATGTGCTTATTGTGTTTTCTATGCATACCCTGATCAAGCTGAAGTAATTATTAAAGAACTTATGTCATGGTGCAGTTTAAATAAGATGTTTTTCAATACAAACAAATCTGCAGAGCTCTCTATCCAATTTCAAAAAGGTGAAATTCATGGAATTCAACAAAAAAGCAAAGTCGGAGTTCTTGGAGTGATCTTTTCCAATGACCTTAGATTTGATGAACACGTGAATAAACTTGAGAAAAAAGTTTTTTCATTAAAATACCTTCTTCTCAAAATGAAGCACTTAAAATATAGCTTTTAAAACTTGAATTATTTATATAGAACAATGATTTCCGCTCATATAAACTATTGCATAAGAGTGTGGGGAGGTTGTTCACAACAAATCTACACAAATTGATCTTTTCCAACGCAAAGCACAAAAAATGGGATTATTNTTATAATTCAAAATATGTTTCAGTTAATTGAAATTTTTTACTGATATTCCTGATAAATGGAGTATAAATAGTTTTCATTTTTACGCATGGTCCAGTCTATTTTATAAGTTTTAAAACGAATAATGATTATATGTGTGATTTTATTAACAAAACTATACTCATTGTTGCATATAAATTGATTGTAAATTATGTGCCATTCATGTTAGTAAAACTGAATCAACCAATTTTGAGCAACTAGAAAGTAATGTGCTTATTGTGTTTTCTATGCATACCCTGATCAAGCTGAAGTAATTATTAAAGAACTTATGTCATGGTGCAGTTTAAATAAGATGTTTTTCAATACAAACAAATCTGCAGAGCTCTCTATCCAATTTCAAAAAGGTGAAATTCATGGAATTCAACAAAAAAGCAAAGTCGGAGTTCTTGGAGTGATCTTNAACAATGATTTCCACTCATATAAGCTATTGCATAAGAGTGTGGGGAGGTTGTTCACAACAAAACCTACACAAAATTGATCGCCTCCAACGCAAAGCACAAAAAATGGGATTATTGGAATCTTATATATCAATGAAGGAATTTATTTTGGACAAGGATAACAAGCTATATGACAAAATAACGAGCAATAGTAATCATATTTTGAGAGGAATAATTCCCAAACGAGAAGTATATGCTGTTGATCGGTTACGAGAAAGGAAACCACATTCCGGTTGCATTGCAAGAAATAAATATACAAATTTCTTTCCCGATCGAATTCTCAAGAAATATAAAAAAAATAGTTCTTTTATCTAATTTTGTAAATTAATAAGATTATCAGATGTTTTCTTTCTGATTCTAATAAATTATTATTATTATTATTATAATATTTTTTTCGCAAAAAACTTGTTTCTGCTTTTAAAAACTTTGTGAAAAGAAATTAGTCAATTTCTGTCTGATTGCTACACAATTTTGTTCATATATTATTCAGGAATACATTCAAAAGAATATATATATAGCAAATTTTTGACAAATTTGTGCACACCCAAGCATTCATTCTAGTGCTACATATCTGTGGTAACATCCTTTTCCTGACATGAGATAAAAAATTTCCTTTTTGAGGGGAGAGGAACCTGAACATAGACTTTCAAGATGTAATCATAATATATAATTGCATTTGTTCAATTTGGAATTTTAATGGTTTATTATGCAGACACGTAGTGAGTATTTTGCAATGAAAGCAAAATTAACAGATATTAGTAAAACTATAGTTTTCTAAAAATATTGGATATTATTGGGTTAAGAAAATTAAGATATGGTTTTTAACTGTTCAGTTATTGAAAATTCGCATAATTTATTAGGCGCCAAATTAACCAATTTTTTAGTCCATATATTTAAATTTTGCAATGAAAGCAAAATTAACAGATATTAGTAAAACTATAGTTTTCTAAAAATATTGGATATTATTTGCTGAAACTCTGAAAAATGAAAAACATTGAAAATTTAAATATATTAATACTGATGTTAATTAAGCAATAAGTTTCCAAAATGTATAAAGATATTTCCATAAAGTGAAAAAAAGAAAAAATTTTAATTTTCTAGTGACTGACCTTAAAGCATACATGAATTTATATTCCACTTTTATAGTCAAAACAGAATTCTATTTCAAAATAATGCATGCGCGTATTATCAGAATAGAAATGAATTTAATATTAATTTAACAAAAGTTTTATTTGGGAGAATTTTTTCATAAGCACTACAGTTTACACTTGAGTTATTTTGACAAAATTTGTTTTATGAATCCTTTCTAAATCAAATATTTATATTTCCAATTGTATTCTAAGGGCAACAAATATTTGTAAATATGCAGTAAGCAAAATTGGTATTTTATTCATATAACAAACAATATTTTATAAATTAATCATTGACAAGCTTATCGGTTCTATGCTGCATTTGATATGCTTTCCCAGGGAGGAAATGTATCATAATTAATTTTTGCATTTTGGTCGTCGATAAATTTGCCGCTTCTATGTGTCCGTGAGCTTTTTTTACAAGAACTGTGACGAAATCTTTATTCACATGCAGAAAATGTACAAATAAATGCATTTTCTTCTAAAAACATGCTATTTTGGTTTGCAGCCTAAAGTGGAATAGAATATATTCATCTTTCTAAGTGATTACCATGTAATATAAGTAAATGTATTGGAGTGACTTTCTTTATAAATCGTTATGATGTTTTTTCAAATATTGTGAACGATCAGAAATGTACATGAAAACGGGTTTTCTCTGGTATTAATTCGCAAATGATAGATGATTTTTATCAGCTGAATGTGGTTTCACTTCTTGTGCGCAGCTATCTATCTATATAGAAAATTGCACTGTATCTAGCAACTGATTTTCAACAAGAGTATAGATATTATTTAAGAAATTAACTGTAGTAAAGGATTTCTTGCAACTTTCACATATTTAGTCATTTACTTCCGCCAATGTGGCAGGAAATGAACCAAGAAGTTCAAGTAGACTTTATTCAGATGGTGGATCACAAAGAGAGATAACATGTTCGAATGGGTTTCAATTGGCAAATTGTAGGAAATAACACCCGCTATATCATTTTCGAATTGAGATGAATCACAGTTTACTGTCCAAAATTCTAAAGAATTCGATAGCGACATTTAAAAACATTTAAAATGTAAACTGTAATCAGCTCGGAACCGATGACTTACCCTTCACTTCAATATTTTAGAGTTTTTAAATTGTTCATCAAATACTTGCTTTTGTTGCGAGTTGATTCAGTCTTATGGCAAACCAAACCTAAAAGCGAATTGTCTATGAAGAGGGAATTCACAATTGGTTGCCGGAATAGCAATTGTTCTAGCCATTTTGCACATATTAATTTTAATCAATTTTTGAATTATTTGCACTTGAAATGTTTTCTTGATCGCAGTAAATATCTTATTCATCAACAATTTTATACTTTACTTCAGTTTGTCTTGAAAAAATCAACGTATTTTTTGCTGGTTCAGATTTGAAGAAGTTCTAGAGTGCATACGTTTCGATGGCCACCAATTTGTCTATAGGAATAACAAGATATCATTGGAGACGATTTACTTTTATTAAAAATTGCTAAACAAAGAGCTTAGAAATCATATTAGTGGAAAGTTAAGTCTCTTGTTGTTTTGGTCTTTTCAAGCGACAATTCCTGAAAAAAAACTACATTTATAATTTTATTTTTATTTTATGATAAGGGTATTCATCAAAATGTAAAAATTATACATTTTTTATTTCAACTTTTAATTCATAGATAGTTTAATCGGTTAAGTATAGAAAGCAATGGCTTGTGGAGGAATTTGTTAAGTAATATACATGAATTGGGCGCAAATAACATTTCTTTACTTGCACAATGATGTTTATTCATTGATTATGCAATAATAATTTGAAAAAAGACTTACATGAGTATGGCGATTATTTACAAAAATTCCGTGAAATAAGTGACCTTATTTATATAACATCTATAATTCTAATACTTTGTTTTATTCAAATCCATAAAAAATTTTATTTTAAGCAATTCTAACGATATCTATTAAACAATGGCAAAGGTAATTAAAAAACAATTTGAATTTTCTAGCAGTTGACCTGAAACTTAGTTTATGGAAAAAAATTGTTAATAAAATCCCATTCAGGCCTTACTTTTTACTTCTGAGTTACATTTACAAAACTTGTAGTAAGTTTCACAAAAGATGTTCAAAATCTCGCTACATATCCCAATTTATCATTTTTTCACCTAAAGAACAAAGAAAGCTTACCATTAAATATGAAAATTAATGATTGTTATAAATTTCTCAAAACACCTGTGGAAGTTATCTTGATTAACTAATAGACAATAATTTGAAATTAGATTTTTATTCACAAATATTGAAAAGATGGCATCTAGAATTACATATTTGTACCATTTTCGTCAAGAAGAATTAATTCATTTGCCTTAACTCTATTTAATTACTGTGCATTTTCTTAAAAATCTCATATCAAGAAACTTTGTTCATAAGTGTGCACAAGTTTGCTCTTCATTATATGCAGTGTGTTGATATCCATAGATATCGTAGTTTACTTATTTTTAAAAAAGAAATACTTGGTGGTAAAAGTCGCCCTCCAATGGGGTAACTTTGGTCAATTAACTTATTTATTAGTTTCGACTATATTTAGGGTCTATAACTTCTATGAATATCATTAGTGGACGTAAGCTGGCCTTTAAAATGAATACATCCAAAATACATCAAATATTGGTAATTAAAAGGCAAAACATATATGGATTGAAAATCTCAAGATAAAATTTATCAGATGCTTTATAAAGAAAAAATTCTATGTTTTTCAGCTATTAAATTTTTTTCCTTTGTGAGAAAGGATGTCAGGCACTTTCAGCTTCTGGAAAAGGCCCCTATCGTAACAGAGTCACAATTTGTACGATCTGGTCAGTAGGAGCTGTTGGAGAGTTGAGACGTTTTTTTCAGAAAGTCATCCTGAAATAAACACCCTTAAATATTAGGCCTGGTTTCC
Source organism: Hofstenia miamia (assembly GCA_900660155.1). Lineage (NCBI taxonomy): Eukaryota > Metazoa > Xenacoelomorpha > Acoela > Hofsteniidae > Hofstenia > Hofstenia miamia. Next base: position 363,057 of record CABFPE010000307.1, read on the forward strand.
ATTATTACAAAACCAGGTGTATTTCAGTCTTACCTCAAGCATAGTTTCCTTCTCGATATTGTGTGTTTATCTTACATACTTTTGCGTGCTCTTTCCACAAAGGTAGTTCATGGCAATTCACTAACCGATTTCCATAGAAAGAAATCTCAATGTTAAGAATATACCTTATTCCATTTGCCATAAGGTATTTGGTGTATGGAGGCTTACTAGTTTGCTATAGGAAGATGCCTCATTTGCACTCTGTAAAATATAGAATATTATGCCTAAAACGGCTAATTTCATTACATAACTGTTATTTATTTTTTTTCATAAGTGATGTTGGGGTTACTCCGAAAAAAGTTTGAGATATTTTGTTAGGACTCTAGCTGTTCCTCTTCCAAGTAATTCTTATTCTTCCTGCTTACTGCTCTTAGTGCTCCGACTACCACAGTGGCAGCTTCAACATATTCAACTTAGATGATCTCCTAATTTTTCTGCCAACTTTTTATGCTTCATCTTATCTTTCTCTTTTTCTTCTAAAACTTTCTCATTTGGTATTGTAAATCATTGTTCCTACTATTCATTTTTATCTGAAATCATTGTCAGAGCTTCTTGCTTTAATTACCTTACTCATTTCTATTTTGAGATTTCACAATATCTTCACCGTCTCTTACTCTATGAGTCCTTGCAGCCTATACCCCATTATTTATCACCTACTTCTAAGCCATACAACTTACTCAAATGCCAATGCATCATAGGTATTTGTTTGTCATGTCTGAACCTCTAATCATTTTGTGTCAACTTTTCATAACATGCTATAAGTCTAAATCTTCATGCATTTGTCACTTACAACAAATATTCTAGCAGATCTTTCTACTTGCTCTTGTACTGCTATTATCAATGCTTCTGTCCTCTCCTTCGTCCTACATTTTTAGTCACTTTTGATTTCTTCTCTGTTGTAGTTTTCAGTATTCTTACAATAGCCTCCGTTCATTGCCTTTTAGCTATGCATTGATTACATCTTTTTATGTATCCAACTTTGGCATGTATTCTTTTCCCACCTTCTTCTATTCTTAACGCTTTATCTACCTCCAGCAGTGGTCGCTGAAGTCACGTTTGTGTCTATTCCTTCAGTCATAATGCCTCTACTTTTGCAGTAAGAGCTATGGTTTAGTGAATCATTCTTAAAACCGTTAATAAAGAAATGTCGCATGATAAAGATACTCTAAAAGGGCGTTAAATGGTTAAAGAATACGAAATATTTAAGATTTGTTGTTGCTGCTATTAGCTCTGCACTTCCTTACGATCTAAACACAAGTATGGGAAGCTTAAGTGTTTTAATAAAATCTGTTTTTTCTTAAAAAGTTACAATCCTATCACTTGTATCTGGCACAATGATAATTTTTAGTATAAATGTTCCCATCATATGGGAACACACCTACTCAAGTATTTTTAATTTTCTTTAAAACCTTCCTCATTTTAAACTAAAAGTGTGGTTACAAAAAAACATAATTTAACTCATTATCAAATGAAAACGACTCATGAACGTCTTCAAATTTTCTAAGTGTTTAGTGATGTCATTAATGAGTTTGGAAGAAAAAATAGAAGGTTGTAATTCACAACATAGATTTTTGACAGAAAATTGAAAGGTGTCACTCCCTTTTTAAAAGTCCAAAAGCCACAGCTGGGACTAGTCATAGTTGCGGGTTTTCTGAAATACTTATAGTTGATCTTTGATAGAGCAAATATTCTATACGCGTAATAAGTTTCTCTTAATATGCAAAATAACATAGGACACAGACGTCAGGGCAAGCACGGGCACAACAAATCCGCAAACGCAAAAAACTATTGTACTATCTATCTACATATCAATTTAGAATAACTGTTCGTTTTGATACTCATAATTTTCTGGTTCCCTTGCCAATCATCCCCACGTCATTTTTATTTGGCCTCAATATTCCTGCTGAGTATTTATTCAGTAATATAGCTCATGTATTTATAGCATTTATATTGTTTTTCTAGAATATTCCACTCCTAAATCACAGGCTTCCAATTTCCAATCGACATTTGTGGAAATTCATTGACCTCTAGTTTGCATATTACTCAGATGTATGATGTACTATGATATCAAGGTTTTACTCCTAAATAATTAACTAGGGAGGTCTACATTTGAGTACTGAATGTTTACATTTATTTAGGGGACGTTTAATTTAACAACAAATATGATCCAATACCACAAATCACAATATAACATTAACAAAGAAGCGGGTGGGGAGGCTGAGTCCCCGATCAAATCTAGCAAGTTGGGATGAGGCCTTCTGACACCTCTCGAGTGCACCCCTGTATGATATACCCTCCTCTATTCTACCCAAACCATTTCAAAGTTTTTCTTTCTTTTCTTCCAATTTTGCTCTAATGTCTAGTCTGTGAGCAGGCATTCATTCCATCCTCTATTTTTAGAATATATATCTGTTCCTCTATAAGCAATTCATTTAAACAATAAACTATGTTGCTTTAGGACGTAATTGTTAATAGGTTTAATTTTTGGCGTAAATGTTGTGTGCTACACCTTTCTTTGGGTACTTTTGTAGTATTATTCTGGACATCACAAGTGGTTGATTTGTTGATTATTTAATGTAGAACAATTGAAGCTAATGAAGTACTACACACATATTTAATACTTTCACCATTGTATATTACTAAATGTACAAGCCTAGTAATATTGATTAGGCTTGTTAGCGATCTAAACAATAACAACTACATGTATTATTAAGAAAATGCTTAATTTACAAGAAAAGGGCTAACAAATTGACAATGTAGTGACAACAAACAAGTTTCGGAAAACAGCTAATTTATCAGTTACCAGTCGCATGCGCAGTAAATTAGATGTTAACACATGAACTAACAACATTCATATTTGAGATGAGCGTGATACAGTTATTGTAAAATTATTTCCACCACAGAAAAAAATTCACCGCTAACCACCGCAATGTCCGCTTTTTACCGCAAATCATTCAAATAAATGAAATTCTACCGCGGTATACCGCAACAATGGTGATTTTTATCTTCGTAAGAAAAAATTGATATTTCTCAATTGATTTTTAGGGAAGAAAAGTTTAAAGACAATTTCTTGGGTATTTTGTCAATTCGTTCAATTTTATAAGGTAGTATCAAATGTTCAATGAAATAGCTAAAAATTACTTTTAGTGTTTTGCTTCAGAAATTTATTTTGAGAAACGCAATTTTAAATCTATAAAACAAAAAACAATTAAATATAATAATGAGAACACCCAATATGAAGATTGCAGAAGCTTTAATAATTAAGAACCATAACAAAGATCAATTATTGAACAAGCAACAAAGTAATATGAGCATATTAAATTTATTCTAAGTGCATGAAAATTTAAATATCATTAAATTTTATTGTAGTATATTGTAAATAGTATTCAAATAAATTAAATATCGAAACTGCTAGCAGCGATATATTTTTATTTATGGTTTATATCTATATATATATACCTATTATATATATATATATATATATATTATATATATATATATATAGAAAGTGCAATTGAAACAGAGGTTTTCGAGATAGCTGCTCTAATTTGATGTTATTTAGAGCTAAATGACGGATAATTGTTATATAAATGTCTATATATGATC
>CABFPE010000307.1:402517-413374 GCA_900660155.1 Hofstenia miamia
CATGATGTAACCACCTCGCATGCGAAAACTGTTTCGCAACAGATTTCTGCCCAATATGCGAAACTACAAGGCATTTTTCAGAAATATATTTCTTGAAAGAATATTTATTCAAAAATTTATTACTAGATGTTAAATTTTAAGCATTTTCGAATCAAATGCAAGTAATTAATTTAACAAGTGTTGCTCTTTATGATATACTTCTTAATATGGGGTCTAAATAGAACTACGCTAGCCACCAAGCCATTTAAAAGTGGTCAATTTGTTTCGGTTTACTGTTTGTAAATTTGCTAAGGTCACAGAAAGAAGATCTTTATAATAGTTTTTGTCTCTCAACTGGCTAGACATTTGCCAGAAACAACCTTCGGTTGATTATCAAACGCCTGCAATTAACCGACTCTTGTGTTGCGCTCTCTGTGGAAATGTACTCCATCAATCCAAACAGTGGCAATTTTTAAGGAAAGGTGCCTAACTTTGAAAGCTGTCAGGTTACTGACAGCGTAGAATAGGTTAAGGTAATGCCAAAGATAACTAATTATTTAGTTATATATGGTAGTACGAATGTGCAGTGAGCTGACGAGAACAAGCGATGGTTTTGTAATTTATAAGATTCTAGAAACATTTTTCATTGTGTTCTAAGATGCAGTCCAGCAGATGGCCTTGTGTGACTTTATCTTGTCAGGTTGCTTCATAAAACTAAAAACTTTCTCTTTTACATTTGACTAAGCAAACAGCGCAATGACGCGCTCTACTTTGGAATTCCTCGAATAAAGAATCACATATTTCTCTTTGATGCAGCAAGTGTTCTCCCGAATAAAAGATTTCATGCAGACTTCAATGTCAAATACATAAATATCCTATAAAAAATTTGAACCCTGTCATTCAGAAAGTTGGCACTGACGTCTAGAACGTAGTAATTTACGAGCTGGAGAAACGATTTTGGGAACCTTTAAATCATTTTCAGTTTCTCAATTATTTTAGAGCTATTGGAGCCCATAAGAGATTTTGCTTCAAAATCTCTTCATCCACCATCATAAAGAAAACTTCAGACCTGTGCTTGACAAATTTTGTAACTCGTAGGTGCAAGATTACTAATTATTAATAGTATTACAGTACATGCATTTGGTTTTCTTTTGCTAATACAAACTCTTTGTTTGGAACACACCTTGCACTGTACTACTATAGCAAATAATGTATTTATAAATTATTGTATAAAATTGGCCAATGATAAAACATTTTCTAAGGTTTCTTTTTAAGTAATCCCTATTGCAGGAATAAAGCTCAATTATGTATGTTAATGGAATAATATTTTTGTGTTTTAGGATAGAAAGAGTTTTACATATATGATTTTAATTTTGGAAATTTTAAAAAATCAAAAACTTTATATTTGTAAATACTATATTTAAATGAGATTTTACGTCGGTATGCAAAGATGATTTGTAAATGTCTACTAACATTCCAAGTGGGGGTTTTCATCAACTTTAGTTTTTGCTAAGGCTTTGCTAAATTGAGAGAAAATTAATAGAACACAGTATACAATAAGCAAACAAGCTTTTTTATACATTTATGAACTTAGTGAGATATTTAGCAATGCTGACAATAAGTCGTTCTTGGTGTATGAATTATGTACAACGATTTAATTTATTTATATAAAAATAGCCAGACCTAAATTTTCCCATAAGACCATTATTTCTGTGAGAAACTTTGGAAAACTGATTTATACCATCTCCAAAATAATAAATTTCTGAAGTTTGGTCGTCTACTATTTGTTGGTTTCTATTCATTTCCGCTCCATGTATTAGCATTTAAGTGAAAATTAAATTTGATGCAAGTCCCCCATTCACTTTTTAATAATTTCACATTTGCCAGAAAAAGTTCTAAAAATGCTTTATTAGATTTTTCTTCAATGTTTCTGAGGGGCACAAGGACGTCTACATTTCAGTTGCAACTTGTGGCATAGAAAAATGTTTCGATCTCAGCATTGCATTTATGCTACAACACAAAAGTAAGTCATTTCTTAAAAATATTGGCTTTTTTCTTGATTTCAATCACATGAAATTTTGTAATAAATTGGTAATCAATCATTTCTATGTTAATGATTGCTTTACGTATTTATTATACATGTGTCATAAATACTCTTTATTCAAATAAACTTGCAAAAAGTTTTTTATGAAAGTTGCTGTAAAAGATATAGAAAACTTCTGATTTTCTGTTTAAAAAAATTTCATCCCTGGTTAACGCTCCGTCAATTAAGGTTCTTTTAATCTTATATTACAAGCCTTGCCGTGTAGAATTAATTTTTTATGTTTTCTTTACACATTGCTAGTTTAAAGTGAAAAATCACTCTTTTTAATTTTTTTCTCAGTTATTGTAGCCCCATTTTTTTCTACTATATTGAACAATAAAAGACTTCATAATTGTTATTTATTAATAAAAATTTGCTAAGATGAAAAATAAAGCCATAAGTAGGTTATTTAATGCTTAATGAAATAGAAAACGAATCCTCCTGTTTTAATTTACAGATTCTAATAAAACAAGAATCATAGAAGTAATGCAGGCATTAAAAATACATTCCAATTGTAATGTATTTTGATTTATAGGTGAGCAGGCGTTTTGTGTCACTCATATAAAACAATATTTATGAATGCATATTCTTGTTCTTAATATGGAAACTGTTTTTTATACTTCTTTGAAGAAATTTAACAATTGAACGTGTGAAGTATCAGTAAAATATATTGTTCTGCAAGACAAGAATTCCATCAATCCCAATTTCATTTATTCATTTTGGAGTTGATTCCATCCTCGTCCCATGAAATTTGTTGATCCCATAGTCCCATTGGTCTGACGGTATAACCTCGATTTTGACAAAAATTCTGGTCCGAGTCCCATATTAATCCTAGTCCCACTGAAATATTTAATCTTAGTAAATCCAATGGCCTTAAGTAAGTCATTTTAAGGAAAATACAATACTTGTTGGCTGTTTGCCTTAGAAATCATTAACTAAAACGATTAATTAAAAGTTGTTTAACATTTCTATGTCCTTATTGCAAAATATTCTACAAAAACTAGAAAACAATAAGCACACAATTGACAAGAAGTGTTCTTTGAATGAATATTGAATTGCCTTAAAATTCTTTTAACTTCTAGATAGATCTAAAGAAAATAAATACGGAATGGCAGATTTGGTATTGTGGCATGGGAATATAAAATGTTTATTTGCCATTTAAACGTATTCCTGTAGAAAACGTAAACACTGCATTCGCTCTTTTATATTTCAATTACTTTTAAGAAAACTACTGCTCTATTCAAAGCAAAAATTGCGAAATACAATAAATAATATATGGGAAATAATACATTCTCAGTAAAATCTTTCAATATCTAATGCTTTTCTATTCCCAAAAACAATAAATGACGAGGAAATTAAAAATACTTGAGAACATTAATAAATATTTGTGAGTTTTTATAGTAATTCAGTAATATATATTGACCGGCACGTTTTTGAACTTTCAACATGAGCACAGATATATCATACGTTAGATTTTCAAAGTTTTTTAAAGCTACACAATGTTATCTGGGCGCACACATGCTTTAAGAACTTCAATTCTTGCAAGTAATGTCTTTATGGTAAATCATTTTGTAAAGCTGCAATTTGCCAGGATGACTCTGAAGGTACATTTAATCTGCTTTGCACTACTTTGTTACTGTTAAGAAATTCAGATTGGCTTAATTTATACAGTTAGAATGACGTTAATAAATTCAGCTTTGAATAATCAATACACACAACTGGCATTCATTAAGCAAAGATGCCCTATTAATATTTGTAGACCTATATTGCAAAAAAAGCAGATTAAGTATTCATTTATAAGGAAATGACAGAATTATCTCCTCAATCAAACCGAAAATTATAAATGCGAAAAATACAAAATTTATGTATTTTTTACATTGATGAAGTCAAATTTAATATGATGTATATTTTATATTTTTTTCTTAAAAGTTCATATTCATATAATCGCAACTACAGAAATGTTTAAGAAAATTTTTCAATTCTTTCAAAGATTGGATTTATTTTCGCTTTATAAAGATAGTTGTAGAATATATTGTAAAACTTCAATTCATACATATTAATTAAAATCTGGATAGAGATTGCAAATAATCATTTAATCTAATATCAGTTAATACAAAGGAGCAATGTTGATTACTGCATAGACAATTTGACTTTTTTAAAGAACTGGCTTCTTGTGACTAAATTTTACTATTATGCACTAAGAATCAAAGTATGGAAAAATTCACAAGCATTAGGCTCTTAATGGAAATTATTGATGTTGATTTGTGTGAAATGAAATGATTATTAACAATGTCACTATTATTTCAAAAAATATGTAAAATCTATAACTTGACATTCTACATTAACAAATAACAACTTGTAAATTGCTACTAATATTTTGGAATTATAAACAAATGATATTTTCAAAATTTCTTGTTGCAATTGACTAACATACTTTTATACATACTATGGAAAGATTGCATAAATATAAATTTACATGTATATGTATATATGAAAGCATAAATATATAAGCCTTTAAAGTTAACTCATAAATATATTACATACCGCATTACTGGATCACACTTTAAAATTTGTAGTTAACATTCTTCCAAAACCATTTTCTTCCTTATGTTTCATATTAACTAAAGAAATTTCAACCTGGATTTACACACAGGCGGTTTTTATATATTGTACTGCAACGAGGCAATGCTTCGTTTTCGAAGCGTATTAATAAATAAGCTATGCTTACCAGAACCATTTGTTTTATGTTAAAGTTTTAACGCTATTTCTCAAATATTCGTGAGCCATTCGCCTTTTTTAGTGTATTCGATTTGATTATGATTTCTGAATCGATTTCAATGCGATTATTTAAAAAAATAGGCTCAGGTTTCAACGACAGTCTGGCTGTTGTAATGATTTTGTCTCCATCAAACAAACCCCATGGCTGTGTGTTGCATTTACTGGCTTTTTGAAAGTGTTTTCTTCATCTCATTGTGAATCAAATTTCGATTTGATTCGATTAATTAATCTTGAACTGATTTTGATTCGATTTAGCGATGCATCGCATAGGTATTACACTAAAGGATTAAAGTTAGTGTACAATATTTCTTGGGGGGGGCATTAAAACATAATTTACTTCATCATAGACATTAAATCGCATTTTAAACAAAAAAATTGCCTGCAAAGGGATTGGATTTTATCGATGTTTTAACAAATAATTTTAAATTATTTATCATAAATTAAATAAAATGATATATTTTGTTTACGAAAAAGTGGACTTATTTAATTGTAACGGACAATTATTAAAAGGTGTCTGTTAAGTTAACAATATCTAACTATCAAAATAGCCCTGTAATATACATATGCTAAGTTTTTCATTTGACCAATAAAGATATTGGGATGTCACTGAAAAGTCTGAGTTATAAAGCATTGATCAATTGAAACCATAAATATTCGTAAGACAACAATACCCAACAATAAATGAAGTAATTTATTTTTCATCTAGAAAATAAATTATTTAAAAATTACTCTGATTACACTTTTAACAAAATGTAATATTAATTAGCGTCAACCTTTGAAAAACTAACAAAGTCTGAATTTATATAGAATCTATTGTAGTATTCGACTGATCTTTCTTAAGATCATTTTGATTTTGTTTTGATATATTGTAAAAAACGGGTTGGCATTCGGAATTGAATTGTTTATTACGTTTTCGTAAAGACAAATCGCGAATCTTCATCGTACCCCAGAGGCGAAGTCGGCAACTCTTTTTACACTGAACAAGTAATTCTTTAGCAAATCAAAAGTGCAACTTCTGCGAAACAAAATTATGATGCAGAGCAGAGGAAACACACGAGATCTGATACAATTTGAAAGTATTTGACGCTTGCTTACTCTCTACATGCCCAAAATAATTTTACTAGTTCCGCTTTAACGTAAAAGAAATTGTTTCCTTGCTTTAAATAGAATTCTTTGATCAGAAATGTCTTCTGCTCCATGCTGTTAACGTCCTATAATTGATAAAAGAAGCGGATGTAGCTATCTAATTTCTTTTCATTGATGGCACACTTTTAAAATTACATTGAATTTATATATAATTGTGAAAATTATTTTAATAGCAGTTTTGATGGTTTTGTACAATTATTGACAATAAATTTAATAAATAGGGCTACATATAAATTATATATATATATATATATATATATATATATTNAATGTAAATATTGTGTATCTAGAAAGGGTAACCTATTTAAACCATGAGTTAGAATATATATATATATATATATATATATTTATATATATATATATATATATATATGTACAATATATAATATATTATATATATATATATATAATAACGTTAGTAATATTTTAATAAATCTATTAAATATTATCAAACAAGTTATATAAACTATCGTAAATATCATATATATAAAGGCTTTTGCCTTAATAATAATTAAACATTTGTGATGCAAAGCTTATCCTGGGCTGCAGTCCCTCACCAGCAAATTTTTTCAAAATATACAGGGTGATTTTAAGGAAACGATACAATTTTTTTTGCTCTAATTTTGCCAATGTGAATTATAAATATTACAAAGACGTCCGTCTTGCAAATCCGGTAATATTCTAGATTCATATTATTAGGATTTTTGCTATATTATTCATATTGACAAAATGATAACAAACCAACGAAGTATCGATACTTTAAGCGCACCCATAATTATATTTGTTCTAAACATTGCATGCGAAGGAATTTACGACACCGTAATTTCTATCTTCACCACATCACTCATCTGAGAAACCTTCATATCAACAAATATTAATTTATTGATAATTATTATATTCAGATTTTTGTAGGCTACATCATGATTCCATTTTAAGGTTGATAACAGATGTACTTATACATCTTGCTTGCCTTTGCAAGTCATGTGATTATCATGCAATATATCCTTTAACAAAGAATTTTTTGGATTGTTGATTAATTTTAAAACCTAAATTAGGTAATAAGTTTATGTATTATTATCATAAATATTTTTATTATTAGTCACTAGCCATATTACTAGTCACTTGCCATATTGAATAATTTAAAAATATTTTCAAATATTTGGCGAATATCTTCTTTTAGCATTTAATCAATGTATTATTGACAATCAATTTCCAAATATTTTGAAAAATTCTGATATTTCACCGCTATAATAAAAGGCGACCCATTAGATCCCAATAATTATCGTCCAATTAGTATTACTCACCCGTTTGCTAAAATATTTGAAAAAATTCTTGCAGCACAAATGTATAAGTTTATTAAGGAGAATCGCATTTTATCAGAATATCAATACGGATTCAGACCAAACTTCAGTACAACTAACGCAATTTTGTCACTTACCGAAAAAACAAAATCTAATTTAAATAAAAAATTGTCCACAGCAGTTGCATTTCTCGATCTTAGTAAGGCTTTTAATTCAATGAATTTTGAAATTTTACAGTCAAAATTGCTCAATCAAGATTTTAGCAAAGCAGCGACAAAGTTTATTCTTAGTTTTTTAAGCAATCGTAAGTCAATTTAATTATTGTTCTTTTTTATTTCAAAGTATCAATGTTCACAATAGATCATCCTTAGCAAGAATATATAATTGGGCCTTAAGGTCACTAAATTTTATTGATAAGTATCAATCAGTCCATGAACTTCGATTATCTTATAATATTTTGTCTCCACTTTATTCTATTCAGTATCAATCTTTGTGTTTAACTCATAAGTTTATAAATGAATGCAATTCTCTAAATTTTCTACAACAATATATTCAGCTCAATCAAAGAACAAATAAAATTTTCAGTAAAATTAACAGACAGGACTCTTTTACATTTAATTCCTGCGCATTGTGGAATAATCTAGATGTTACTACAAAAATGGAACCAAATTAAAGCATTTTAAGAAAAAAATTAAGAATTACTTATTGAAAAAACTATCGTTATTGGACATTTCCAATCAATTACATGCATGGAGTCCGTATATTTAAAATTAGTGCCCTTTAAGTAATTGAGCATATTTATTGATTTTGTACATTTTATCTATATATATATATATGTATGTATATTTTAGTTTGTAGTATCTCCTTTGTTATTTTTTAATCAATAAATTTGCTTTTACTCTTATATTTCAAATGATGTCTAAATAATTTACGACATTTATACTAGTTGTTTTAGATTATAAAAAACAAAAAGGATTATTCTTATATAGAAATTTAAGAATGACAACAATTAGACAACAATCTTCATATTTTCTTGACCTAATTTGAGTATTAGGTTTATGATTTTTTTCTAAAGAAAAGAAGAGAAATAATACACAAAATCATAGATTCAAAATATTAATTGGAATTTTAGATATAGTGGGGTGCTTCCAATAATATTTCTCCCTATTTAAGACTAATATAATTACTTTCGATTAATACATATTTTGAATGACTAAGAATTTAAGTAAATCTTTTAAATGATTCCCTCAAAACATTTTCCCAATATGTTATGAATTTTTTGGTGACATTTTGCAACTCATTGGTTCCATTTTAACGTGTACTAATTTGGCATATATATATAAATTCTAATTTTAATTGTTAGATTGTAAACTCGAATTGGTTACATTAATGTTTGTATTCATGCTACATTTGTTTGTTCGTTAACCTTACAATGCTGTGAGACATGATATATTATATGCATTATCACATCAGATTTCTTTCTAAAATAAATCATAAACCACAATCAACTACTTTATTCTTATAAGGAATGATGACTCTACATCTTTTTTGCTACTAATAAGATATAAAAAAACATTCAGAAGAAATATATTAGCAATTGAACGAATTTCTTTTAGAAAAAACTAATTAGTTTTTATGTTTCTCATGCTGGCTTGGTTACAATTTCGAATGCCACAGAAATAGATATCCTTAGAATTGCGCAATAATTCAATGACAATTTGGTTTTCAATCTATTGTTCGCTATCTCTATAGATTCATAGAACTATAGTTTATAGCTTTTTGACATTCCCTTTTTGGCTGCATATATGAAGCAATAATATTTTTGTTAATGACTTTTCTATCAACGACATTTTCAAAGGAACACATTTTGGGACATTCAAATCACTTAGAAATCAATAGTCAGATGAATGGGGGAAATAATAAGATGCTTTATGTAATTTTTCTTAAGGCAATCATTTTCGATTTATGTAAAGCGAAATCGTCTTAATTCTCTTAAAACTTAAAATATTTGCAAAGGCATAAAATGAGTTTGGGAAGATCTCAAACTGAGCAGTCGGTTTTCGAACAAAGCATACTTCTTTACTACAAATAGCATTTGTGAAATTATATAGACAGAAAGGGAATTTCATTATCCAGTTAAAATTAACTAATCTTAGTTTCAAAGATTGATACAAATCAATGCTAAAACATAATTAATCCAAAAAATTTTCCTATATATATATATATATATAAATGTGTGTATATATATGTATATGTATATATATATATATATATATATATACGATATAATATATATATATATATACAGTACTTGAAATATTTATTCGACCACCTTGCTATTTTGAATAAATAATGAAGATTCATTGGATAGAGTGTGAGTAAGACTATGACTAAGTGTTACTTTGATTGAGAACGGGAAATATGTATGTTTAATACCATAAAATATGTAGAATAACAATTGGCTAGTTATTTTTAATCAAAATTAAAAAACTTGTATTTGAAAAATATATTCGGCCACCAAAAAAAATTTAACAAATGCGCAAATGCAAAAAAATTATTTTAAAATGGGATACATAAATCAATAATTGACGCAATATAAGCACTTAGCAACAAAATTCTCTCTTCTAATATTTTGTAGGATGTCCCTTTGAGCGAACAATAGCTTCAAGGCGATAAAGGATTAAAGCAAAAATTCTTTCAATGAAGCTGTTGGGAATTGCATACAATGTTCGATATTTGACCTCTTTCTACATATTTTCGATAATGTTAAGGACTGGAGAATGAGCAGGCCAGTCAGCAAGGATAGCAATTCCATTATTGTTGGATAAGATTTTCATTTCTTTTGAGGTATGACATGGAGCACCATCCTGCTGATATATTGATCACTTGTAAGGAGTGACAAGAATTCCTTTTCTAGAATAAGAGCATATTAAGAGCTTAGGACAGTACCAGTGATGTGAACAATCGTGCGAAGACCACAATTCCATATTGCAATTCATACGATGACAGACTTCCCATTATACTTCAAGGCCCCCGAGTAAATTGAGGCAAGCATCTGAACTTCTGCCCAATTGGTCTCCTTATCAAAATTCTCTTTGATAAGTATAGCTCAAATCTTGTGTCATCTGAAAATATAACATTTGATCAATGTTCAGATGAGTTGTCTCTCATCATCTTGGCCCAACTCAGCCGGCGTAATCTTCGCTTAGAAGTTAAGAATGGCTTTCTGAATGCTAAAAAAAGTCCCAATTGAGTACTTCTTCAGGATTTTTAGCACAATTTCTGCCGTCACGGGGTGACCATCAGCCCATTCCTTGCAAAGTTTTTCTAAAGTCGTCCTGGGATTTCGCTTGGAAAGGCACACAAGAGTTGACTGGGAAGTTTTGGAGGTCTTCTCTGGTCTTCCGGACTCTGGCTTAAGAGCAATGATGTTTTCGAAAGTGAAACCTCTGGTGATAGCCCCGGCAGTACTTCGAGGTCGCTCTACAAGTTGATCTATATTGCGTTGACTCATCCTTCCAAATGTTTGGGGAAAATCAACTCGCGGATGGCAATAGGTACGTAACCAGG
>CABFPE010000307.1:413982-427773 GCA_900660155.1 Hofstenia miamia
ATATATATAAACATATATATATGTACATGTATATATATATATATATATATATATATATATATATATATATACTCATTGTCTACAAATAGGATTGTCAGAATTGTCCAAAATTCTATATAGAAGAAACAAGCGAAATTCGGGTATTAGAATAAATGAACTGGAACTTCGTATTTGCCATCTAAACTCTGAAATTTTTTCAGCTCTCAAGACATTATAAATTTGATATTAATAATGTTAAAATCATTTTGCAACACCAATTTGCAAAAATTGATGGAACATATATCCTTAGACATCAAGAAAATATATTTAATATACATTCTCGACATTTAGTAAGCTTAACTAAATCTAATGATCAACTTAAATTTACCACACGTTTGTATTGTACTCATTATTCTATTTTGAGATCTGCATTGTGGCTGAAAATGCCTAATAAAGGCACAATATCTAGTGAATTAAATTTTTCAATATATATATATATATATATATATATATATATATGTACATATATATATATGCTACATATAATTTATATGTATATATTACTCAAGTTAGTGTTGAAATATTTTATTGTGAGTGCAAAACCTTTTGTAACTGTTCTTCTTAACTTATAATTCATAGTCTGCATGTTTATAAAATTTGTATGTGTATATGTATTTGTGTTTATCAAAATCATAGTATATATGCGTGAATATTTGATATGTATGTAAATAAAGGTAATTTACTTTTTCTTTAAGAAATTCAATCATACTTTTAGCTCATAAATTCGCTACACCACTTTAATTATATTCTGATCTTACTAAGCAACGAAATTTATTGTACAGTAGAAACTATGACACTACTGTACAATTCTCAATCATAGAAAACTTTATTGAAATAGTTTCATACACCTTTTCAACAAAATTTTTAAATTTGCCAATATTAGATAAAAATTTGGTGAAGAAAATTAAGAAATATGTAATGTGACAAAATAATTAAATGTAGTGGTGAACACTGCATTTCAAATGAAATTATAATTTAGCTTCGAAGGTCATTACGTAAATGAATTTTTCTCATATTTTGCAGTACATAATTTTTGTTATATATTATATAAATATAAATTATTTTGACATTTAATATTATATATGCAAAATCGTAAACATTTAATAAACAATGTTATCTCGACCTGCTAAAAAATATGGAAAGCCTATGTATATATATATATATATATATATTGCGCTCTCGTGTAATGATGAGGTTTTGTGCTAACAATTATTTCTGTGTCGGAAGTATATAAAAGTTTTTTTTTCAATTAGAAATCCCATTTTTTGTAAAAAAATTCAAGTTCTTACCATGCCTAATGTTTAGATAATTAGTTCCCCTAATCCCTATTTCATCAAGAACTACTTTCAAATATTTTAGTTTTTGGAGAAAAACAGTGTGAGCTTCGTTCACAAATTAGAGTTTGTCTGGCCATAGGCGTGTTGACGTCTGACTAAAGCATAACTAGAAGGGTCCACACTAAGTCTCGAATTAAAATTGTAAAACAAGAAGAGACCATTTTCTATCTTGTGGTGGTTTCAAATTTTAAATATCTTCATTACTTTGTGAGTTATAAGAGTTTTTCTGTCTAACTTTCGGACACAATAATAAAACACAAATTTCATCAACACAATTTAACTAAATATTAATATTTTTCTTATGGTACTGGTTCTGATAAACAAAGAAATAGCCCTAAAAATATTTCATTGCCTATGAATAATGGTTCCTTTGTTTTAATATTGGTGCAAAAAAATTAGAGTTTTTAAACAACCAATCCAAATCTTAAATGTTCAACTTAAATATATTCTTTTTTGGTAATGTTATCATATAAAAAGGAATATATAACAACGATTCAATTAAGCATATAATTTTCATATAAATTTTACTGAAAATATTTGTATATAATATTTCAGTGAATATGTCTGAGTAAATAAACAACAGAATTTGAAACATAAAAATTATTTTGGCAACAACTTTGTATTTGCAATATCAAACACTATGCGAATTTTCTCTGTTATTATCATCATTTGCTCAAGGACAAGAAATTTTCATGTCCTTGGCTCTCGAAATATTGTTTAATGGTGCACCAATGAAATAATCTCTAAACCCCTTGTGTTATGATAACAAAATGATCTTTTTCAATTTATCTTAAATTAAATTATTTTCTTAATTGTTCAAAACAATATCAGATAATCAGAAAAATGTCATTAATTATACTAGATGAAATGTGGAGATCATGTATTTCTAATTTTATAATAATAGTGAAAATGGATTTTTTAAAAAAAATAATGATTGAATTTAGGATTTGACTAAGGAACATCACTGAAGGTTTTACACATTGCTAACTTTTGTCTTTTAGAAGATGAGAAACAATTTCAGAAATTTCAGCCTAAAGCTGAAGTTAAAGACTTTCTTGGAAGAACTGATTTACAGGTTCACGCAAATGTATCACTTCCGGGAATTTATCGTCTTACATTTTCTCATATAAAAAATACGCGTCACTGTTCATTTGATATCGATGCTTTACTTGGTGGTCGTATTCCAACTCTCCCGAAAAATCTTAAATCTCATCTGTCTTATTGGCTAAATGAGCCAGTCTTTACATGGAAAAATTACTTTAAGGGAACACCTGTGGAAACGTGTTTTCAACTTATTTTGAAACAGGATTATGACAAATGCGATGCATGTAAATTGATTGAAGGCAAAAGTAATAATGGAGGAGGTAAGGCGCTCAATATTTGTGTTTATATTTTATATATGCTTTTATTATCTAAAGTTTGAATTCCAAAGAAATTGTTTGTTGAGACAAATTGTTTTATAATATGTTATGTTACACTGATTTGAAAGATCATTTTTTCAATGATCCGTAACTGCTAGCTTTCACACATTATTTCTTGCTGCACTAAATTGCTTAAAAAATTTGTGCCTACTGCACTAGGCCCCATTTAACTGAATCTATATTGTAATAGTCAAAATCAAACTATCGTATATATATTATCAAAACAGCTAGAGTTGAAAGGGCATTTCTTAATCTAACCTACAGTAGCTCCAATACAACAGAATTGGTATTCACCAATTCGACCAACTCAAACCCAAATGGTAAATATTGAATCAGTTACTAATATACAAAATAAGACAAGTGTTTTCTTTGAAATGGCCCAAAACCTTAAAGTAACTTCCATCCTGGGTTCACTGCTTATGATAGATTTACGATAACGTAACTCATTTTGCTCTGCTTCTATATTGTGACGCAATAATTCCAACCATCCTCTCACTTCGAACTCTTCATTTCGTACCGTCTAAGTCAAGCTGCAAAATTAGCAAAAATATCGGTTCGGGTACAGATTGCTAAAGTATCAACACTGCAATCAGTAAGGTAAATTGTATTATAAAATTTATCATTTAATAAATGAAAAAATATAGTAAATATATCAAATGTTATAAGAATATATTTTGAAAATATTTTAAACTTTGCATAAGAGAAATATTTAGGTCACTGCAGTAAACGCTGGTTCAAACATTGTCGTAATGATGGTCTAACAGAGATGACTATTACAAAGGGAGCTCTGAACTACGGTGTATATCTAGCTGTTGTTTTTATCAAACATAAATTATTAGGAAGATTAAATTATATTCCTACGCAATGGGAGCATAAACCGGAAGTCCTGAATGAAGATGAAATAATTACCTGGCGGCTTGCAGGGGGATACTCAAAATTTATTCAGTTGGATCCTGAGATTCGGTCAATGACTTTGGTTGTGGAGGTCTGTCACAATAAAGTAGTCCTCAAAATGTGTAAAAATTATGTTAATTTGATGAATACTACGAGATGCAGGAACAGTTTTCAAGACTCTGTTCCTCTTTCAGGTAAATATTTTATGATAGAATAGAATTTCGCATTTACTTCAGTGATAAGACCTGATTGATCCCTATATTTTATGCTAAATCAAAACGACTTTTAAAAGTTACACCCACATTCAATGTTATTTGTCCTAATTGATCTCTCTGCTTTCTTGTTTTCGGTGCTTGTGCTACTAGTTCTTCAACTGTTTTGTAAGCAGAAAATTAGCTTTTTAACCGTATAAAAATTTCTGCACATACAGAATGATTTGAGATTTAGTATCCTAAGGTATAGAGAGCATATCTTTATCTATCAGAGATGGCAAGTTTGTAAGTGACGGTTCGGCATTTCTTAGACGGATTTTATTCTACTCGAGATATTTAACTACAATTCCGGAATTTTTGGGCCTAGTCCCTCTAAGTTCTATTGGATTTAAATCGAGTCACATTAAATATTGGGTTCCCATAGCCTCTGTACTCCTACCAATCTATAATTAACCATTTACATCAATATGTGCGAAATTAGCACCAATTCGAGAATAAGCTATCAAATACTTTTAGGGATGTACCGAAATCCGGTATCTGGTAAAACCACAATTACACAGCGGAACCAGTATCCGCTAAAATAAAATCTGTTTATCGGACTTCACCAGATAACATGTGCAATATTATCGTTGAATTGTAAGATAAAACTTGATTTGAAAATGGAATTTTCAATTTTTTCCATGATAAACAAGTTGTTCTGCAACAAAACAAGTTTTTCTGATACATCAATTTTATATGTGTCAAGTTATTTGTTTGTTTTCATCCACAAGATGTCGATATTAATAGAAAATATGATTGTTCTTCAGTAATAATTAACAATATATTGTCTGGTAAAATTATCCGGAATATTCAATTCATTATCCGATTTTAAGAAATCAGTTTTCCAATTATTTCAAATATTTTTCCTATCTGATTGAAATTTTCCGTCGCAGAAACGATTTTTCTGACACAAAGCACTACATTGCATGCTTGCCTCAAACGCTTCGATATTATGTACTTTAAATTACCCAAAGCATATTTAAAGCACTGCACTGTTTTAATTATATCTTGCAATTATAAATATACAGCAAATTTCATAATTTCATTAATAGAAATATGTTAAGTAAAATATAAAATGACAATTTACTTTTTTAAATGTACAATATAACTAAAAACGATACTTAAGTTATTTAAAATTGGTTTACTGATGTTTAATATCATATTTGAATAAATATCGTTGTTATATTTACTTATTTACAGATTCAATCTAGTCGTTCAATTGCAGTTGCAATTTCGCTTCTTCTACCACGTAATTCAATAAGCATTATCACTACACATCATTTGATTTTCAAAACTTGACTCGAATTGACTACACGCGATCGCATATATTATTTAGAGTGTGAAAGCGATCTTATAGGCTTATGTCTGACTATAGAAATAGAAAAATTATAAATTAATCAAATTCAGGAAAAACACCCGCCTACTTTTACACTTATTTAAAAGAAATACACGTTTTTTTGTGTAAGATAAATATATGCTTCTATGCCTAATATATAAAAATATACGCTAAATTTCTTAGATCAATAAACTTGTATATATATAAAAAATTTCTTAAACTGTTTTATATATATATCCCCAAAATTACTTGAATTGGACTTTGTAAAAAAAAGATAAACATAAAAAATATATTCACACAATGTTAAATCAGTTTTTTTTATATATATTATATACCCGTCTTTTTTCACACGCACTTTTTACTGCAAGCACTCCTTTATATAATATAGACATATCTTGTGTGTGCAAATTTTTAAAAAATATATATTTTACAAACTAATGTTTGAGAGAAATAAATATATGTATCTGAACGGAACCGAAAAAAAAATTTCTTTCTAATTTATTTAAAACTTCAAGCATTCGCCGAATGTTGGCAATCTATAACAGTAATTCAATACAAAATGAGGACAAGAAATAACGCAAGTATTTTCTGATAGAGTAAACAGCGCGCCATTGGTATTTATTTATGTCTTTGATCGTCCAATTGGTGATTAACAGCAGTACGTTAAGAACAATCAATCTAAGCTTTTTACAAGAACATGAAATCATTTACAAGATGTCTCTCTCGAGTATATATATATATATATAAACATATATATATGTACATGTATATGTATATATATATATATATATAGTATATATATTTTGTACACATATAAATAGTCTATCTTATAGGTGGTATCACTCGAATATCATTGGAAAACATATATTCAATTAAGTTAAAACCCGGAAGAAAGCCATTAATTTTACGTATGGTATATCTCCATTCTGATGTAGAGAATCCTCTGGAAAGAATCAAACATAAAATGAATATATCATTGATTAACAACTCTTGTGATGAAGGACTTGAAATAGTGTGGCATGCCAAGGTAATTCTCTTCCAATATTGTGATATTATATCATAATATTTTACAAACTTGCTTAAAAAGTACTGCTAAATTATTTTAACTATAGGAGCTTTCTTTATTCATTTAGAGAGAATATAAAAACAACTTATTACCATCTCACACCTGTCTAGTTTTTCAGGATATTTTTTGAAAAAGTACTGTCTCACTTTCAGTTTCTAGGAAAAAATACTTTAGCGACTACTGAGAAATGCAAAAATTGGATTATTTATATTAATCCTAATATAACCCAGGATTTTTTTAATCTCTGATAGCTTTTTCCAAAACTTTTAAACGCATACTACTTACAAACATCTAAAAATATCCCAAATCGGAAAACACTATACTAAACATACAAGTCTCCTTATTTAAAACTTTGTGAGGTTCACTTTTTCCAAACTGGTTGTATATCATTGATATATCTAATTGCTACATTCACTGTTATCACTATGGAAATCGGTAAAATTATAAATGCTAAATAATCAAGATATCTTTATATAGTTTGCACAAGTGATCGCCATAAAATTTGCCACATTGTTTATATGAGATAAACATAAATCCATAAATTATAAACATAGAACTCCTTCAATATGTCAAAAGAACTAAACACAAACAAATTCATAAGCATTCGGTGATCTGTTAGATTAAATTGAAAAACAGTATAAATTATATTGAAATTTCATTTTTATGCTAAATTATTAAGCAGCATGTACGAAAAATATTTACCATTATCACATATATATATCCATCATGCGTGAGTTTTATATATGCAATGTAAAATGAGGAAATGACTTTGTAAAAATAGTGACATTGAATTCCAAAAATTAATGTTGCTCAAATTTAGCTATTGGACTAAGTATGAGTTTAAGATATCTGATTCAGAGATGTAGCTTAGGTATTTTAGTGAATTCAAAAATAAAAACTGAAAGTCTAAGTGAGTGTCCATCGTGAATATGCTTGACTTTGAGATTCGAGTAGTAACAGAGAGTTAAAAATTTATTCAAATGTAAATTTGTAAGAAAAACAATTTGATTCGACATACTATTAAAATTGTTTGATTCAAAAAGGTTTAAAACTACCTATTTAGATAGCTCCAGCGCACTACTGTGTTCACATTTTTCCTTATTCTAGGAAAAACAAAAAAGTGATGAAAGAGTGGGGAACGTGCTTGCCGGAAACTTCTAAAGAGTTGGAAAATGGGCAAAAGCATTGTCAATACAATTCAGCTTCGACGTCCTCTGAAGGGAACGCAATGTCTGTTAAAATAAAGAATCTCCATCTAAGGAAAAAGTATCGTATTGATTTATATGTGAGGACAAGCTTTGAATCTATCCAGACTGATCCTCAAAACGTTTACAGACATGTCCTCACCAAATACTTTCATGATAAACAATGTTGAATTTTTTATTGTCGAATGAAAACTTTTGTAAAACCTATTTATAAATCTACATGTGTATTATGTATACAATCTAGTTTTGATAGAAATTAGTTCAATCTTATTACATCTGCTCTGGAATAAAAAGACATAGTCAATGTTTACCCAATCTTTATAGATTTCAATTTAATACCTGACAAGTGTTTGTTAAATTAATCATTGCATTTTTCCAGTCTTTCTATCTAATGATTTTCAGTAATACAACTCTTATATACAATCGAAAGAAACTGGCTTATATCGCTTGATTTTTCATACTGCCTATCATGGATAAGTTCCCAAGATAACTAAATTATATAATCCCAGCAACATCATACAGATTTATATTGTAATGCTTAAATTTACTAATTTGAAGGCATTAATCCTCTACTATATGTCCATTGGACTTTATATAGTCCGCATTCTCTTGGGGAACTTGCATAAATAGTTCTAATATTGTGCAGGTGTAGATCTATCCAAATGTCAAGAACAGGTTTTTTCAAGTCGGTAGTGTTATAAATTTAATTTGCCACTCTTCGAACAATCTTTCACTTATTTTCAATAATATTCATATTTTGACTTTAGGTTAGCCATGATCATATATTTATATCGTTTTCATGCTTCTTTATATTTGCCGAGTTGTAAAAGTGACTGAGCTTCAAATATCTGAGACGCCTTTTACAGAGGAACATTCTCACATATTTGAAACGTGAATGAAATCATCAGGAAATAAATAAACTAGGATGAAATTTATTGGAATATTAAATCATTTACCCTTCCTTTCACTATTTATTAACCGGGAATATATAGAAAATATGTAACAGTATAACATAAAATGTAAGTATTTAAGTATATTTGATTTCTTTATAATGGAGATCCAGTATTATATGATCATCAGGCCCCAAATAAAATGGCGTTTAACATTACAAATCTGAAAATTGCTGATGCTATGAAGACAAGCATTTCGCAGCTTCATCTCAGAAAGAGCTTTGTTAGTGCAGATGTTGAAAGAGTCTTCTGAATATTACTTATATTTTTTCGCCACGACGTCAAATTTATTGGTTCTTCAGCTAAAATATCATCTGATAATTTCATTGAATAGTCTTGTAATCGCTGAAAGTTATAAAAACTGTCGTTAATTTTTTATTTCTTACGCGTTTCAAATGGAATTAATTGCAGCATTTTCTCTTGTATATAATAGTTTTTATATTTTTGCTGCACAATTTTATTAATATTGCCCTTTAGTTCAGAAAGTAAAAGATGTGGATCGTTAGTCATTTCAATTTTGTTTTTAAAAATAACAGCATATTAAAGCTTAACTGCATTGAAATGAAACATTATTGAATACTCAATAAAGCGAAACGGTCATAAAAATTGTTCAAACAAACCATAATTTTCCTCAATTACAAGCTAACATCTTTGTACAAAATTATTCATTCATTGATAGTTATTTCATCAAATCCTGAAAGTTTTTGTTCTTCAGATCATTAAGATTTTGTTGTATGGAAACAATGTAGACACTTGCCTTTAATGCACCTCACAGATAATAATCTACCTGAGTTAAATCTGATTATCTTGATGACCATTGTAGTCGCATCGGAGCTCCGTCTTCCTGAAAAATAACAAATGACATTTTGCGCTTCCATCTTAGCTGAGAGAAGGCATGGGTTGGTAACATGTTTGCATAGTTGTGTTGATCCACTGTTTCAGTAAAGAAAAATCGCAGCACCTCATTTCTCTCTTCTAAACTGAGAATTTCAATATAGTATATATTAACGATAGAGGATTTGAACTGTGTGTACGTTGCGAATATTTTTAGGCTGACTAGTATAGAAGAGCTTGTCAGTCTCCAATGTCAATATTTCCAGGCATGGTGCCGAGGTGGTACCAGAGGCTAAGGAATAGGGGGGCCGTTGCCCCCCCCAATGTTTGATGACGGCTGCCCACCACCAATGTGTCGCATCTCCCACGAAATGCATGAAAGCATCTGGATTTTAGAGCAGAGTGGGTGGGCGACAATCTTCGTTACGACTTCGACTCGCTCCTGGTATAATTGGGTTATAACATTACAGAAACGCCGGCCACATGTGACATATTGGTTTAGCTAACACTTCAAAGTCAAGGACCCTAGACTTCCTCCGTGCGGAGGAACATTCTAGGAGCGAGCCAGACTCGTAATGTTTTCAGCTCTTATCAGCTCTCCATTGAGGGAAACCGCCCACAGCCGTCTACTAAATTAATTCCTCCTCATTATTTGCTCCATTTGTGTTGCGTGTTGTATGTGGCTCTCTTCACTGCCAACCACCACACAGCAGAATTTTTTTCTAAATCCAGGCAATAAAAACTAGTCCCACATGGGCTAAATTTTTAATGAAAATCACCTCTCCAAGGAAATATGCATGAAAATGAAGAAAATTTGAAAAAAATGTAGGGACATAGGTTGTCCCGGACCCTCTGCGCCTGCCCCCCCCCAATAAAAAAATCATTCCTTAGCCCCTGGGTGGTACTTATTTGATTTCAACCGTTTCTCTGATGTAAAGTGCGACTCAAAAGTTGGAATAGACATGTATTTTATATAGTTTCGTAAGCCATCGTCTTCTATTGCTCGAGAATACTTTCTAACACTTTTTTGAAATGAGAGGCTGGCTACAGATTATAAATATGTATACCAATGCCCCAAGTTACAGTCTGAATTTGCACAGAATTTGTGTGTATCTCAATCTCTGGTTCCAAGGTCATCGATGGGAACGCTAGAGAACGGTGTTCCTGTCTGCCCTCTTTGCCTGAATAATGTATCGGAAGGCTGAATTCTTTCTTCAAAATGACATCATTCTAAGTAAAATGGGAAATAATCATAAAGTATTATTATATTATTCTTAAATCCTTTATTCATTTGTACAAATTTTTCTGTAGGCAATTTCTCAAAATTCCAGAGAATTAGTGAAACTTTTACACATATTACCTAATTTGCCCTAATGGCTGCAATGGTGATGTGATAAATCGATGTAGCAAAATCATAAATACTGAAATAATATTATATATTACTGCTATTAATTCGTTCAAAACATTAATTTTGTTAATGCCCTGTCTTGTAATTGAAAATATTATCTGAATAAAGAATATTTATCTTATCTTATCTGATCGTAATAACAGACAATATGCATTCTATTGTCATGAAAATGCACAATATTATCAGATTGATTTTATGGTTAATTTATTTCAAAAAAATGTACTTTCTATCTATTTCACGGATGGAATGGGGGAAATCTTTGCAAATTTCTCACTTTGCCCACAGACTTTCTGTCTGATTCCAAATTTACTAGGGAGTGACTATATGAGGTAATCATGGACCCGAACCCAACCCGTTCGGAATATTTACTACTTGAACCCGAGCCAACCCGAAATGTTGACTTCGATTTGAAGTAATGGAACTCCGTCCAATCAAGTGATAATTAACATCAATCATTTTCTGATAGTGGAAACAGCAATTCATTGGTATTACTGAATGTCTCGGATTTTTCTCAAATCAAACAGTGGTTAACATAAGAATTTTCTTAATAATCAATTTAATCTTTTTACCCGAATCCAACCTGACCCGACAATTTGATACCCGAACCTGAAATCGGATCAGGTCAAATCGGGTACCTGATATCACTATCCAATATTTACATATTCTACTGCTCCATCCAACTTCATATACTTTTACCCAAATTTATTTTGTAGCAATGTTCATAACACTACACTACCACTTGCAAATATTTTGAATCCTTAAAAGCCTATAGAAGATAAACAATCATTTTCAAGTGTCAAAAAAGAATACTAATCAGAAATCTAATAATAATCATAATGCTATTATATAGTAAAAACGAATAAAGTGAAATTTAACTTGAGATTTAAAAAGCCTTACACAGTAATTTTTTTATGCAAGTGTAGCCGCATTCTTTCTAGATTAATTGTAAATATATCAAATATCTTATTGGTTAAAACTACATCACAATTTTTCTTTCAAAATTGAACTAAATTTCTAAATGTTTGTCTGCAAACTTTGATATATTAATAAATTACTTTGCAGTCTCTAAAAATGCGATTTTTTTATTCCGCTTTTCTCAACTCAAGTAGAATTGCGCTCCCTAATTTCCGTTGGGTATCACATTATGAAAACTTTGTCCCAAAGCCATTGCACTTCATTGGGATTAATTTCTATTTATAACATTTTGCTAAAAAATATTCTAAGAACAATGTCACACATACTGCTAACATTAAAAACTGTAAAATATGGTGGGCATTTTTATATCCATAATTGCAAAATCTTTATATATAAAAGTAAGAAAATCGACTTTAGAATCATACACTACATAGTTTAAAGCTATTTATCAAATCATTATTTGTATCAGTGATAGTAAGTAGTTCTGCAAATTGAAAACTATTAATATTAAAGATGGTGCTTCCTCTGAATTGCAAACTGTTTTATGTAAATCATCTTCTTTCGTTACTGTGCTTCTTGGGTCTTTGTGATAAAATTTTCAAAGAAGAAACACTGTTTTTTAAATACAAAGCTAATGTGCAAGTCGTATAAATGATTGTGCTATTGTTATAAAAAAGTTCATCAGTAGTTATAATTGAAATAAGGAGAGCGAAATCTGACTTTTTGACCTCTGCCAGCTCATGGATATTGACGGGGATTTTGCAGTGACGTCATGTAAATTGCTTAGTCATTCTGTGATGACTGACAGTGGTTCACAAATATGTACTTTACTAGTTTCTATAGTGACTCATTAGTTCTGAGATATTTATGGGACAATTTAGTTTCAAACATGTTTATTTTACTTTTGTTTATTACATCTATTTTTGCTATTGTAAATGACATTGTTAGCTGACTATTCAGGACACTACATCACACTTGTGATAATACATTGTTGACTAATGGGAAAACTTGTATTACATTTTGAATATGAATAATTTTGTTATCCATAAAAAATTCCAGGCATTTCTATTGCTTAGCTAGGCTATGTGCCTAATATAATTCGGTTTTTTGGTGTATGAAATGTATACTTACATGATAAAAGCAAACTTGTTTTCTGAAAAACTAAACATGGTTTATGTAAAAAAGCGCAATTTCACTTTCAAAAAGAATTATACATGCAATGCTATTAGTAGGATTAATACATGTACATCCTTTCTTATACACCATCATAACATTAGTTTTATTTAGCTGTAGTTTTACATATTTCTCTTCATTTGTATTACTCAACCTTTACATTTTTTAGGATTTTCTGGCTTTTACACATTTGTAGACTGTTACATCTTTTTTTCAACTTTGCAAATCTATTTCAGTTTATTTGGCTTATGGCTTTTTGCATGCCTGTAGACTTTTGCATAGGTTTTCCAATTTTTCCAGTTTATGGAACTTTACAAACTAGACATTCACTTGGTATGGAATTAATGTGCAAATACCTTTTTGACTTTTATTTCTTGTATTGTAGTTGCTATAAAAATGAGAACACCACATTGTAGCTAATTTATACATAATAAGAAGGCATTAACCTATCAATCCAAATCATATACCCATGCCATATTAATCTTTCTAAACATATAAATGCTTGTAAATTGGTAAACAAAGATAGTAAATATTGTATTATTTATTAGCAAAAAATACAGGCACATGGTATTTAGAAGGCTGTTGCTAAGAATTTAAAAAAACAAACACCAGTAGTATAATTTGGGCAGAAGGAGGTGTCACTTTTTTCTGATTGGTCGAGAGGTGGAGGCAAGGCCGTTACACTTTTTTCTGATTGGTCAAGAGGTGGAGGCAAGGCCGTTCCACTTTTTTCTGATTGGTCGAGAGGGTTGGCCTTTGACCTGAGACATCGTGGATATTGGCGGGGGGTGTTTTGCTGACGTCATGGATGTACTTTTACTAGTTTTTGTGTTATTTATGTGGTCTAATTTAGTTTGCATTTTTTTACTTTTTTACTTTCCCACATAATTACATTTTTTACTTTCCCACACTATCTTACATTTTTTAGTTTTCCACTAATTTAGTTTGCATTTTTTTTAGTT
>CABFPE010000307.1:451278-473692 GCA_900660155.1 Hofstenia miamia
GAAACCTGGCTATTTTGAATAGATATGATTTATTAGATAGAAAAATTAACCATTGCACTTTTCTAAACAAATGACTTACATATTTTAAAAATTCAATATTATTTCATTATTAATTAGTTGAGTAGTTTTTTTTGTTTTTAGTTAATTCAATATTCCATTTTCTTTCTTGAGTTATGTTGCATAGTGATTATAATCTCTATGAAAACTAGAACATGGCAGTTTTAAACAAAGTAAATTCATATAGCATTGCCAATTTGTACAAAATTCTTTAATTGAATAATGAAATAGGCGATGTCAGCTAACAATACATTCTATTTGATATGATATTAGAAATATTTAAACAAAGTTAATATGCTAATCATTTTTTGAAAATATAACAAGATTTATGTTATCAAATATATTAATTAATCACCATCTAATGTCTATAAAATTGAAAAGTGTTTTTGTTTTTACTTGGGAATTTTGCTTCTTTCCCTTTTAAATTATCATCAGTGTTGCCAAATTTAAATAAATGCTACTAGATCAAAGCAATTTATCCCTCACCACCACATTGTTCAAAGGCCTATTGTAGCATCGCTGGTAGTTGTTACTATTTATTGGCCANGTTGCATAGTGATTATAATCTCTATGAAAACTAGAACATGGCAGTTTTAAACAAAGTAAATTCATATAGCATTGCCAATTTGTACAAAATTCTTTAATTGAATAATGAAATAGGCGATGTCAGCTAACAATACATTCTATTTGATATGATATTAGAAATATTTAAACAAAGTTAATATGCTAATCATTTTTTGAAAATATAACAAGATTTATGTTATCAAATATATTAATTAATCACCATCTAATGTCTATAAAATTGAAAAGTGTTTTTGTTTTTACTTGGGAATTTTGCTTCTTTCCCTTTTAAATTATCATCAGTGTTGCCAAATTTAAATAAATGCTACTAGATCAAAGCAATTTATCCCTCACCACCACATTGTTCAAAGGCCTATTGTAGCATCACTGGTAGTTGTTACTATTTATTGGCCAGACCTTGCAATTTTCTTGTTAGTGACTGGTAGTTGTAATATTTGTACATATTGTAAATATTGTATATATAAAGCTGAAAGCATTTTGTAAATAGAAATAGTTTGAACTGTATTCTCTTTGAGTTCACTAGAATCACACCCCAGTGATTCTACACTATTTTTAACTATTTCTTAAATTCAATTGTTTTAAGGCATTGATAATAGACCAACCAGATAAATTCTTTTTTTACCATCAACTGAAGAACAGTGATACTCACTTTGTACAATAATTCAGTCTCCCAACATGTATATGTTTATTGGTTTTCCAAAATTATGTTCATTTTGTTCAAGTATATGAACTTAATATTCATATGGATTTTCCTTTTTTTGTGTCAAATTTGTTGTTACATGATGGATGATGCAGCTTTACATTAGAAAACCTATATCTTTCATATCCTGTTAAAGCATAGAACAAATTTGTGATTATTCTTGTAAATTAAAATGAAAGCTTAGTCAATCTTACATTTAGCAATGAAATGGTTGCTTTGATTTTACAGTGCTTTCATCAAACAGGTACTCTTATTGTTGTATTTTTTATTGAATATGCATTTATATTTTGGTTTTTATTCAACACTTATTAAGTTTCTTATTTTCAATCAATAATTGATATCATAGTATCATTATGCAGTATAGATCTCAAATACATCTACACATACAAACATTGGTACACATTTGACCCTTGAATTTAATATTTTTGTTTCATCCCTTGTCCTATCTTTTAATTAAAACTGTAAAGAAATTGTATTCATCAATTTTCACTTTGTTGGGAAACAATATTATTTGTACTTGTCTTACAAATTTCTTAGCAATTCATTGTAGAGTGCCTTTACATATTTTGTTTACATCACCTATGTATATCATAGTAGTTCATGTTTAACCAAAAATGTTTTTTGAGTTTCCAGTTTAAATGAATTTGCACTATATTATTTTATACACTGTATTTTGTGCTTATGAATAATACAATATTTACTATCTTTGTTTATCCATTTACAAGCATTTACAGTACATTCAGAAAGTCTCTCCATAGTGAGTTTTTTAAAAAAAATCCAAACTGTTTAATTAGTTCATTTGAATAGTTTTATCTGCTATATCTAACAAATTTATTAATTACAGAAATCATCTTTTGATTTACAATAAATGTTGTTGGTAAAGCATATGTTGACTTTCTGAATCTTGTTCAGAAAGATGTTTTAAAGAGTTTAATGTGTTATTGAAGTAATGAAATCATGTATACCTTCTTTGAGTTGAATGATTCTTGTAGGGCTGTCTTTATAAACACAACATTTAGCTGCTCTCCATACATAAAACTGTGGTGGGGTCAGATCAGGCAAATGAGGTGGCCAAATATCATTTAAAATTACATGCTCATCAAACACATCTTTTAAGAATCACATAGTCACATGGGCAGTGTGAGCCATTTCTCTATCTTGCTGGAAGTACCTGTAACATTTCTCATTGTTTGTAAATTGTGCAAAAAAATAGAGACAAAATAATACCACAATGCCTTTCAGAATTTATTGTCTTCTCAAAAGTAAGTTAATTAAATGAGTTTAGCTTGCATAAAATGAGTTTTCACTGTGGAGAGATTTTCTTAACACACTATGCTTGGATAGATAGGTTAATGTCTTCATACTATGTATACATTAGCTACAATGCAGTTAATGATCTGGATAAAGTGTTCTCATTTCTATGGCAACTACAATACAAGAAATAAACTCAAGAAGGCATTTGCACATTAATTCCAAAACCCTACTAATACCATTGCATCTATAATTTTTTAGAAAGTGAAATTGTGTCAATTATGTAAAGATGTTTTATTTTCAGAAGACAAGTTTGCTTTTATCATGTAAGTTTATATTTCATATGCCTGTAATTTCATTTTGATTATTGATAGATTAAAGCCTTTAATGCTATTGTATAATTATATATATATATATATATATTTATATAATATGTATATGTATATATTGTAAAGTAATTAGAAAGTTGCACTTTGATTTGTACTTGGTTCTTTTTTAGGAAATTCTGCTTTATGTCAGCTGAAGTAACTTGAATTATTATCTAGCAGTAAAGGGAGTTCATCTCATCCATCCATTGCTGCTGTCATGATCAATATAATCCAAGATTTATCTACAGGGGAAACATTACTATCACCAAGAGCAATTTCTAATACAAGATTAACCTTTGCTAGTTTATACTCCTAGAAGGAATCTTATGTATGTCAATATTCATCATGAAATAAGGGCTACTAAATTTAATAAAAGTTGTACAAGGGTACATATATGTTAAATTTCAGCACTTTTAAAACTGTTAATAACCTGTGTCAGCTAATCAAAATTGTTAGTGCTTTTTCAAAAGTCTATTCTATTTCTCACACACATTAATTATATCTCATTCTAAGCAAGCAAAATTTAGTATTTGGCATAAGGATTTGAAGTAAGTGAACTGCTGTTTTCATGTATATATATTCATAACTTAGATTAGGTTTATATGGTTTTGATATACTTTAATATCTTGCCATGAATTCTTTCTCTTTGCATTTATATACCACTAAATGAAATTTTAATTTAGATTAAGAACTATGTATTATCTTAATGTAATTAGATATCCTGTATTATAAAATGAATCTTCACATGCTACTAATATGTATCAATTCACTTCAGCTCTATTCAATATTATGATTTAGCTGAATCCCTGGAATTTCAATTTTAGATTCAACACTGTATAGTAATGTTGTAGTGACTTGAAGTAAGCAAGGAAATGTTTTGATTCTGCTATTCACAGAGTTAAATTGTGCAAAAAAGCCCCAGGATATTCATTACAAACTGAAGATGGCATGATGTGATAAATGTCCAGGTCAATCAACAATTTATCAATGATTAACTGAATTCAGAAATGAGACACAAATTCCATTCATGATGATATGAAAACTGGCTAACCATTATCAATATCAGAAGAGCTTATTTATCAACTACAAGAATTGATTGAAGATAATATTTCCTAAGCAATTTCTGAAATCTGTCTACAACTAGAAATGAAGTATGAATTGATGAGAGTCATTTTAAAAGATCACTTGCATATGACAAAGATCTGTCCCAGATAATGCACAAATTTACAGATAAAAATAAAGATGAGTAAGTGCTTTGTGCCAATCTCTTTTTCAACTGTTTGATGAATTCACCATCCCTAAATTTTTGAAAAAGCTTGTTATTTGTGTTGAAACATGGATCACATTTAAGCCTGGCAGGTCTTGCAAAGATTTGCATTATTGGCAAAAAATTGGAACATTCAGAGAGAAAATCCCCAAAATTCATGAAACAACAAAAAAGTAGTAAGGCTAATAACAATGATTGGGTCAAGAAGTTTTATATTGAAACAACTTATCCAAATGAAAGGGTAACTTCCAAAGATATATGCAGTTTTTGAAAAACTGCATCTTCAAATGTATGAAGGAAGGAACTACAAAATGCTTTGATTACTCTTGATCATTTAGCAACATGACAATGCAAAGCCACATCTGTCTCTTGCCACAAAGGCATTCATTTTTCAAAAGGCATATGGATGCAGTTCCAGATGCATTACTCCCCTGATTTAAACCAACTTGAGCAGTAAGTTATTAAACCAGGGAAATGCATTTCTGCAAACATAATGAAATCACAGAATTCATCCAACATTACCTGAAGTCCCTTCCAAAGTTACAATTCACTGACAAATTTAACAAGCTTCAGACTCCTTGTCACCATGTAGTTCATTGCAATAGATACTACACTCCCTGGTGAATAATAAAAATTAACAATATATGGTATGTATTGTTGCATTGGTATAAAATCAGTGAACAATCCTACTAAACTATCTAATGAGGGTTTCAAGTCAAAGCATGGATTTACTGGTGCTACAAATTAATGGCCAGCTCCTCCTGCTATAATACCTAAAAAAAAGTTAAAAGGAGATTGTGTTAGGTAAGTCTGGCCACACCTGAAACAGATAACCTTTAAGAAAGAGTTGTATAAGACTAGAGCCCTAATGTAGAGTCACTCAGGGCCCTTTAATTATTTTATTTTCAATTATTGGCACTCTCTTTAATGAATTCAGTGCTAATACCATCATTTATTTAGTGATTTTTATTAATTTTCAGAGTTTCAAACTTAGTTTTCAAATTTATTGTAATTGTCCCCTCGATTAAAGATTGCGTGTGATTGCTTGTTTAATTTGCAAGGGAAAAAGTGAATTTTGTAAAACAGTAAATATATACCTTTTCTCTGTATAAATTAGGGAACTTATTGTAGTCATGGTCAAATAAATCTTGTTCTCACTGGATAATATTTGCTTTTTTATATCTTATTGTACCTCTAACCTTTGTAAGATCCAGTGATAATGTGGGAGGAACTCTGCTCTGCCTGGGGCAATAACTCACTCCTTGACAGATGTGAGCCCATATTGTGGTCACCTTAAGGCTATGTGTAGGCATAGGAAATAAAAGAACTTCACTCTTGATTGATTGTACATGCACATAACATCACACTATGCAAATATATTATGCCATTGGTGTATTTGAATACGTGGTAATGTAATTACATGTTATTACTATCTATTACATGAGCTGAGCTAACAAGAACAATGAGCTAAATTTGTTTTATTGAGCTAGAAATTAAACTTGAGACACACAATTAGCACCTTGGCTGGTAAGGATGATTTCTAATGATTTGGCTTCAGCAAGATGCCATGCAAATTGGTCACTAGCTGGAATGCCTTCTTGGAAATGGTATCAGTTCTTTTTTCTACAGTGAAATTGGTGAACTACCAATCTTCATTTGTTTTGTTAGAGTATGGGCTGCTCTTGGCAATGGCAATTCTTCACAACCTTGTACTGCTCAAGCTGCTAGATGTGCCCCATGATTCTACATGGAGACCCTGATGTGATACAGAACTGTTCTAGTGTTTTCTTATTGTATTTGGTTTCATTTTCTACTGGGTGTGAGTCAGCTGGGATGGATTTCCCCTGACTGTGATCTACTTCACTACCCATTGATGTACAACTTTACCTCATATGTAATTCTACATTTTCAATTCTGTGAACTGATGCTGTTACTGAGCCTTGATTCCATTCTTACCCATTCTTAGTGCTGTATTGGCATTGTCTCATTATTCTAGAATTTGGAATGATTGTTATGCTTATGCCTTGCTACCATCTGTCAGTTGCTTTTATTTCTCCTACACAGTTGGATGTTTCTCCTACATTATTGGAATTATTTTTGGAACCTTTTCTCTTACTTTACTTTTACTTGTTTACTTATTTTTGTTCTTATGCATATGGATTTTTCTATTTCTTGTAATGGGACTCCCACTCAGTGTTTCCCCTGTGTGAGCACTGGCAGCTTGGACACTGTCCCTTGCACTGCTGGATTTAATTCTGTTGTTGCTTTACCTACTCCTACCCCCACCAAACCTGTTTCTGCCATGTCTACACCCTCCAAAGTCTTTCTGCAAGAGACTCCTACTCCTGCTACCTTGTCAAACCTGTTTATTTCATATAAGCCATTGTCACCTCCTCCAGAGTTACTGACAACCAAAGTTGATCAGCTTAGAGGAGCTCTTTCAGAGCAGATCTCTCAGCACTGTTCCTGCAAAGCCCACCTTGATGCATTGCAAGTAGAGCTATGACAACAAGCCACTGACGATTGGCAATGTGAGAGATGCTTGCTTGACTCAATTTCAGCATTAGAGATGCAAATTCAGGAATCAACCCTGCGCTCACCACTGATCTCATCAGGAGAACCTGAGTATGTGACTCACGCCTTTCTGGACAATGCTCTTGATGCTCTCTCTGAAAGGTTTTCACATATTATATCACAGACATTTTCTGCTTACTTTTCTCAACTCTGCCAGCACCTACAACATCCCCAGTTACACCACCATTTGTTACCACTGTTACCTCTTTTACAGTTGGAGCTCTTACATTTACTCAGTCTGCTCTCTTGCAAGTTTCAACACTAACTACCATAGCTATGCTTGGCTCTTGTACCCCAAGCACAACTGTAGTGCCTACAGCACCAGTTAGTGTCACAGTTACCCCAACTGCTATGATTGTTCCACTGCCTCCTCTGAGTAACCCTATCAGGCCTATGACAACTCATGGACCAAACTTTACCCAGTCTATTCTGCCTACAGAAGCATCAGGAAGTGAGTCAGCAAATTTTTCAACCAGCACTCAGTGTTGCCCAAATTTACTGGAAAGATAGACGAAATTTTGCAGTCATTCAAAGAGTTGCTCTTTCTTTTCAAGCTCATGATGAAGCAATATAAAACTACCCAAGACGCCACTGCAGTGCAATTCTCCATGTACCTTCAAGGCCTCCCGTACAATCAGTACATAATGCTGGATAGATAAGTCAAAATGAATTATCAATTACTTGTTGGTTACTTCAAGGACCACTACAAAGCGCCTCACATAAAACAGCAGTACAAGGCGCTTTTATGTGATCTCTCCTTTAAAAAGGGAGATGATGTCAGGACCTATATTACTCAGGTTGATAGACTCTTTTGCCTCAGCAAGTTAACTCCAGAGTACTTGCAATGTGATCTCTTTTCATATATCTGTTGGGGATTCTCTTCTACCATTAGGAGCTGCCTCAAACTTAAATGTGATCTGGAAGATGACTTGAATTCTATTATTACTTGCTGTACAATGTCATTCTGGGAAATGATTTCCTTGAGAAGAACACCTGTGTGATAGATTACAGAACTAACACAATCTCAATCTGTGAAAGTGAGCCTCAGGAAGAGCTTACAGCCATTTGCAACCAAGAAATCTTACTAATGCTAACCAACAACATTGTTGTGGAACCTTGGCACTGGCAAAAAGTTGCCATCACTACAAACTCTCCTTACAAGGGCAACGTCATGATTTTGAGACAAAGGGGAAGACGCCTTTGGGGTCTACATCTTTCTCCAGACCTCTGTGATGTCTCCTGTGGCAAGACTTATGTTACTGTGCTTAATAGTTCCACATGCCTGATCTGAATGGATCCCAGCAAGCTATCTATCATTGTGACTCTGGCCTGACTCAAACTTAAAGTTGCCACCTGCTTACCTGTTCTCACTGCAATTCATGATCTGAGTGAACCCAGCAATCCAGTCTGGATCCCAGTTGTAAAT
Source organism: Hofstenia miamia (assembly GCA_900660155.1). Classification (NCBI taxonomy): domain Eukaryota; kingdom Metazoa; phylum Xenacoelomorpha; order Acoela; family Hofsteniidae; genus Hofstenia; species Hofstenia miamia. The sequence goes on from CABFPE010000307.1 coordinate 459,504, forward strand.
GAGAAGACACATGGGCACCTGAGTCCACAAGAACGTGATGTGCTATCTGCTCTTTTGTGCCAGCACCATGTTGTGTTCAATTATGGATCTATTAGTGTTGGTAAGGCTGTTGGGGAACAACACTCTATCAAAACCAAGAGTGATCACCCCATTTGGTTGCCAGTTTGAAGAGTACCTGAGAATTTACAAGCAGAGTAATAACAGATCCTCAGTGATCTCATTGAGAGCAGGATCATTCAGAACAGCAACAGCCCATATGTGGTACCTATGGTATTTATCCACCAAGGTGAGAAGTACCACCTTTGCGTCAACTTTCAACAATTGATTGATATCACCATCAAAGATGCATATCTGCTACCTCACATCAAGGATCTTCTATATGATGCCAGCAAGTACAGTTTGTTCTCATGCTTAGATCTCTGTAAAGCCTATTGGCAGTTACCTATGAAGCCTGCCAACATCCCAAAAACCACTTTTAACATGCTGTATGGCCTTTTTGAGTGGAAATACATGGCCTTCAGGCTTTGTAATGCTCCAGCTACTTTTCAGAGTTACATCATGCATGTACTACAGAATTGGGCCAACATTCTTGAACCAGGGATCACAGCATATATGGATGATATCCTCATTGCTGGACACATATTCTCTGTCATTTAGATAAGTTGTTTCACACTCTTATGACTGGTCTCCAGGTCAATGGAAATAAGTTTTTGCTCATTTTGCCATGAGTTACCTTCTTGGGAAGGGTGATCAAACCCAGAAAGATCTTGATAAAGAATGATGCAAAAGACCATCTCAATCACATTGAGACTCCACGCTTGCACAAGAACATCCAATGCTTGATGGGCTTTTTAAATTACTATGGCTCATTCATTCCCAAACTAGCCAACCAAACTAAACACATATCTAATTTGCTCTGAAAGAACACCAAGTTCTGTTGGACCTGCTCTGAACAAGAGGAGTTGGATTCTGTGAAGCAGGAACTAAGATGGATCCCAAGTTTGAATATGCCTGATTACACCAAGGAGTTTATAGTCAACTGTGACATGAGCTCCATCACCATCAGTGGCCTAAGCCAGATTATCAATGGGCGGGAAAGTCCAGTGCAGTACTTTAGCTGGAAGCTCTGAAATGCTGAGCTAAATTATGGAGCAATGAAATCCGAGATGCTAGTGCTCACCAAGAGTCTGAAGAAGTTTTGATTCTTTATCTTAGGACGTCAGTTTGTTGTTTGTACTGATAACTCCACACTAGCATGGCTCAAAAAGTTTTCCAGGGACAAATCAAACATCATCACCTGATGGTTAGAATATTTAAATGACTTCACCTTTACAATCACCCACCATCCAGGGAGATTACATCTCAACACAGATAACTTTACCACTCTTCCTAGTTACAAGAGAGACCTGTGGAAGCCACCTGGTGAGAAGACTCCTTTTGGGTTTATCCCAGCATGTGATTACAAGCTTCTTCCTGACATTAATGCAGATCAGAATGTGAAAGTGATCCTCCCCATTATGGTGAATGAAGAAATATCAGAGAAAGAAATTGCTGTCCATCAGCTACATGATAAGATCTTATTGGAAATCATCTACAAAGTGAACAACCCTAATCATGCTATAAGTGACGTCACCAAAAAGTATTTCCAACATTACCACTGGAAGGTCACTGACGTTGGAATTCTTTATGTGCACAGCTGAAACAATTTTCTGGTGATTCCAGAGTACTTTAAGAGGGATCTTGTCCAGAAGATCCATGAACGTGGTCACTTAGGAATCATCCAGACTGAGCAGACTTTTAATGCTTGATACATTACCATAGTAATAAGAGCTACTGTTCAAGATGTAATAGGCAAGTGTGAAGCATGCCTGCTTCAGGGAGCCAGACACTTTCCAGAACAGAGAGCTGAGCTCCACAGTCAGGTCACCAAAAGAACTAACAAAGTAGTCCTTATGAACATAGAGAAATTGTTGAGGGATGAAGAAGGGTTCCAGTATCTTTTGGTATTGATAGACCATTTCACAAAATACATGAGACTCATTCCAATGACAACACTACATCCAAAGCCATTGGAGAAAAAATCATAAAGGACCTATGGAACACTTGGTTTCCAACCATGGTCCTCAATTTGAGAATAACCTGATGGCCACCCTTATGAATGAACTAGAAATAGTGCATGACTTCACCATTGTGTAACATCCACAATCAAATGGCATCATTGAGCAACTAAATCACACTGTCATTAAGTTGATTAGAATAGCCTTAGCCCACACTACCAGCAGAAATTGGAGATGAGTAATAGAGGCAGTAGAGTTCTTCTACAACACTGCTGTTCACTCTACCACCAAAGTGAGCCCTTTCAAGGCTATGTTTGGCCATGAGGCAAGCATGCTGCTATCTGTGATGTTCCCAGATTACAATGAACCTACCTTGGAGAATTTTGTGAACCAGATGCTATAGGAATTCCAGGAAGTACATCTTACTATATGCTGGAAAACCAACCAGTCAGTTATTCACCACATAAGGAACTTTGATAAGAAATTGTACAGTGAACCTCACAAGCAAGGAGATTCTGTCTTTGCTTACTTTCCCCATCAGATTACTGATGCCAATCAAGTACAAAAGCTTGCCACTAACTGGCAAGGACCTTTTATTATAACAAAAGTATTAGATCACCACCAGTACTTACTAAATAACTATAAAGTCACCTATTTTCAGCTACTTATGCAAACCGTTAAGGATATACATAATGCAGTCATCAACAATAATAATGAGTTTTCTCTCATTGATGACAGAGTAAATGAGATTGAATATTATGAAAGCCTCACTGAATGTGAGGAAGATGACCTTACACAGGTTAAGTATGACAGTAACCTCAGTAGTAGTAGCAAAGCTACAGCTACTCATGTTTTGCCTAAACAAAAAGCTAGAAACCAGAGATATTTAGATCATTTAAATACAAAGGATTGGGACCTTAATCTTATATCATTCTTTAGTAACCATGAAAGGATCAGAAAATCACCCACCAGCAGGACACTGTGTGTGATGACAGATAAACACACAAGACAAGATGAATCAAGCAACAACACTGAGACAAGTAGATGAAAGCACATCATGAAAGCAATAGTGCCCAGCAAAGGACTCCAGTAGCAGCAGCCGCCATTATGATGGGAGACAACTCTCTCCTTAGGAGCAGACTTCCCATGACTATGCTCAGAGACAACTCTCTGAGTGGGAGCAGACCTTGGATAACTACACACAGAGACAACTCTCTGTGTGGGACTCAGAGGAGCTTAGAGTGCCTTTTGCCCAATTGACTAACATAACCACATCCTGAGTTGACTCAAAGCCCAATCCTAGTCCTGGTCCTTCCTCCTGTGATTCAACTAGCATGAGATCCCAAAAAGCTGAGGAATGTAGAGTGAAGACATCTAAGGTTGGCAACAAGATTCTGCATCTGTACTTCATTGCTACACAAAAGGCAGTTCATTTAGTTCATGATAATCTATCAGAGGAGACTAGAAACAGGCTGTGATGAACATTTAACACCAAAGATTTAACTTGTTCCATCAATGTTATCCCCTTTATTATTGATGTGGAGAATAGGCCCAAAATTAATGCTATTATCTGCTATGACTCCAAGATGCTAGCTTGCATGGCACAGCCCTATTGCTGAAGCACCATCCACACAATGTTTGATGAAGACTTCAACCTATTCCACCTGTGCCAACTTTTAAACAGCAAAGAGAAAATCAAGAAATTCAAGTGTGTCAACATCAACTTTGACAATCTGTTAATTGTCTACTTCTTTCACATAAATGAGGTAACTCACCCAAAGATTATGGAAAAGATCAAAATCGCCTATCAACTTGCTAATGTGGAGAAGATATGCTTAGTCATGTTTCTAAAGGAAGAGTACCAAGATAACATCCTGGAAGAAGTCAAAAACTTACACTTCCAGATGGAGAACTTTACATTCTTATACAGCAGTTCCTACAGGCCAATGAGTATGTATAACACTCACACTATTGTGGCCACAAAGATAATTTATACAGAACTGCTCATGTGCAAAAAGATCCCCACAAACTGTCTTGTGGTCAACAATCATTTAATCATCAATGCATGTATTCAGGCTCAATCTCTGGAGTTGATTAACATCAGCTTGCCTGGCCTCTCTACCATATCAGATCTCCATGTCAGTTTTGCCTTTTCACAAAGAGCAGCCATGCTGCAAGATATTGATGAAGTATGGACAAATCTAAAAGCAGATCACAGTCCAGAAACAGAGTGGCCAAAAATTAACATTCACAGCCTGACTTGAGAAGTTTTCCTATATGTATACTTAGCCCTAAAGCAACCACAATATGGGCTACCATCTGTCCAGGAGCAAGTTGTCACCCCAGGCACAGCAGAGTTCCTCCCACATTATTGCCAGATCTTACAAATGCATTCTTATTAAATCAATACAGTAGCTAAAAAGGTTAAAGATATTAAATAAATAAAAAGCAAACGGTATCCAGCAAGACAAAATTTATTTGACGTTTGCTACAATGATTTCCCTACTTATATACAAGAACAAGGTAAATATTTACCATTTTACAAAATTAGTTTAAATTCAAACAAGCAATTATGTGTTCAACTTGATTGAGGGGACAATTAATAACTACTTTGAAACTTAAGTTCAAAAACACTAAAAATCATTAAAATCACTGAATTAAATAAAAAATTAGCACCGAATTTAATAAAAGGAGAGTGCCATTAAATAAATAAAAGCAAAAATAAGTGCCCTGAGTGACTCTACATGCCCCCCATTGCTTGGTTAAATTTGTGGTAGTAACTGGACTGTAGGGCCACATAACAACTTCTGGGCTTCTTCAACCATCTCCTTTGCTAATATGTCATCCCATGGTGAGACCTCTGTGAAATGTGGTTGCCAGGTCACTTGCATGAGTGCCTCCTGTTGTGTAACTGTTTCACTGCATAGTCTAAAATATTTGAACTCCAGTAACCTGGAACTGATGGGGCAGTTGCATTGCAGCACATTTAATCTCTGAGTAAAGGTGTCATAGAATCTCTTGTATAACCTGAGGCCTTTGAAGGTGATGAGGAGCGTCATCAGTGCATCTGTATCCAAAGTGTGAGCATTCTCCACACTAATTTTCATGTCTGGGTAAAAATGGAGGAAGACCTCCCATAGTGATCCCATTCACGTAGCATGGTCAAGGAAGAGAGAACAATACTCATTAACTTGTTGCAGAGTCATCTCCTCAGGGTCATTAATTTCAGCATGTAGCATTGTGATGATCTCAATGTGCTTTGTGACGTCATAATAGCAGGTATCTTTCTGGTATTGTTGGTCCACATCAGGTCACCTCCTGCCTGGAACAGAATCACAATGTGGGGATCCAGAGAATTGATTGTGCAGTTGATTTTTTCCAACTGAGTGGAGATGGGTTGCCCCTTCTGAAAAATGTCCTTGATGTTAAGTTTCCCATCAATATAAACCCTCTTGGGATTCCCATCTTCTAGCAATGTATCGTGAGTTTCCTTATATTCTTTAGTCTGCATCACCCTATTAACTTCAAAGGTGGTTGATACATAATTGATTTGATCAGAGAGGTGGGCAGAGACCTTTTTCCTTCTGCAACGGACCCTCCAAGACAGCAGGATCAACAGAGTCATCTGGCAAGGGGGCAGGATGCAGAGTAGGTTGTTCTTCTCAACATTTTCTTCCAGTTGTGTGAAGCTAGCTTTCTTTCTGAGGTTGGCTGTTCTGGATAATTGATTTTTGCTTTGCTAATCATCTCCCAAAAGGCTCTGCAGAGTCAGTGGCTCAATAAATTATCTACCTGAGGTGTGGTGATACATAGATGAGCAGTGGTACATTCTATGTACAGGGTGAGTTGTTGCCCTGGTGATAGTAGGAGGACCAGTTCTTCCTTAGTGAACATCTTCATGAGACACCATTTCATGAGACCTAGGATGTCATTGTCACTGTTGGGCTCAACAACTTCATTGACGATCACCAGCTTATTGGCAAACTCATCAGGGTGGTGTTCAATCATAAGGATCCTTTCATTTTCCTTGATGGACCAAGTGGGCGTAGTTTTTGGCAAGAGTGCTCCTGAGAATTTTTCTAAATTAACAGCTTTGATCAAGGCCTTGGTTGACAGTGACACCTTGATTGCTGACGAGGCTAGTAACTCTTCCTCACTGTAAAATTGCTCAGGTGACTTCATCATTTGTTCCAGAACAGTGATGGGAATGATCTCACCCTCTTTTGTTGCATGTCACTGAGTTTTGATTAACTGATTGTATCTGCATTCCAGTTAATTAAGGCGCTCTAAGTTAAACAGGATTTCTGTGTGAGCAGGAATGCCATAGTGACCAACAAGTTCAAGGAACTGCTTTGTTGAACCAGGTTCACAGTGCATTAGTCAACTGGTGCACAGAGGTGTGTACTCAAAATTAAGTGTCAGAAACTTTGTTTTGGTGGTGGCTCCCCACATGTACTTTTTGAGAGTGTCTGAGAAGATGTTTAAGTTGGAGAAAGTAACTCCTAGGCAGTTCACTATCATTGTGGAGGTAGACAGCTGAGAATAGCTTGTCTGAAAAGTTTTGGCATTCCTGCATGTCATGTGAGAGTTGTAATTCAGGTTGCAGATGTTGATAGTAGGCCATTCCGTGTCTTGACAGTGGTCTGCTGTCAGGTTCTTCCAGACTTTGCCAATTTCCTGCAAAGTGGCTGCACTCTGAGAGAAAGTGAAACCTACATGAAGGTCCAACACATAGGCAGGGGAGATTTATATTGATTGATTCTAGCTTTTGTGCATGAATGCATGCGTCTATGAGAAGTTGAGTGTTGACTGCAAGGTGATGGCATAGGAATCTTTTTACACATAAGTAGATCCATGTAGATAAGCTTTGTGGCTGAGATAACATTGGTGTTATACATGCTGGTTGGCTGGTACAAACTGCTATAGAGAACAATGAAGTTTTCCATGCAGAAATGTAAACTTTCTACTTTGTCCAGAATGTTGTTCTGGTATTCTTCTTTCAGAAACATTATGAGCCAAATATTTTCAACCTTAATGAGCCTGTAAGCAATCTCAATCTTATACATAATTTTGGGGTGAGTTAATTGTTCACCTGAAAGTAATAGATGATTAGTAAATTATCAAAATCAATATTAATGCATTCAAACTTTTTGATCTTTTCCTTGCTGTTCAGGAACTGGCATAGGTGGGAGAAGTTAAAGTCTTTGTTGAACATCATATGAATGGTGCTCCTCCAGTATGGTCATGGCATACCACGCTGCATTTTCAAGTTGTAACAGATGATGGTATTAATTTTTGCCTGCTTTTTGCATCAATAATAAAAGGGATGACGTTGATGGAACATGTAAGTGCCTTAGTGTTGAAGATCCATCAAAGCTTATTCTTAGTTTCATCAGATAAGTTGTCCCAGATCAAATGGACAGCCTTTTGTGTAGTGATAAAATACAGATGTAAAATCTCTATTCCAACCTTTGACGCCTTTGCTTTCCTTTCCTCTGCTTTTCTGGATCTAACACTGGTTGAATCACAGGATGAGGGACCAGGACTAAGAGGGGACCCTGAGTCAACTCAGGATGGGGTTAGATTACTGATGTGAGCAAAGGGCACTCTAGTCTCCTCAGAGTCCTGCACAGAGAGTTGTCTCTGTGTGTAGTCATCTGAGGTCTCCTCCTGCACAGAGAGTTGTCTCTGTGCATAGTTGTGGGAATCACACTCCCAAGGGGAGAGTTGTCTCCTCTTGTAGTGGCGGCTGCTACTGCTGGAGTCCTCTGCTGGGCACTCTCATTTATGTGAGGTGCTCTCGTATGTTTGTCTTGGTGTAGCTGCTCTGCTGATTTTATCTTGTGGGTTCATCCGTCTTTGGATGTGGCATCTGGTTGGTGGGTTGTTCTCTGATCATTTCATGGTTACTAAACAAAGATATAAGGTTAAGGTCCCAATCCTGGGTATTTAAATGGTTTCTAGCCTTTCTCTGAGGCAAAATATGAGTAGCTATAGCATTGCTACTATTACCAAGGTTACTATCATACTTGACCTGTGTAAGGTCGTCCTCCTCACACTTGGTGAGGTTGTTATAATACTCAATTTTGTTTACGCCATCATCAACAAGGGAAAACTCATTATTAGTGTCAATGACTGCATTATTTATATCCTTAATAGTTCACCTAAGCTGCTGGAAGTGGGCGACTTTACTGTTATTTAGTAAGTACAGGTGGTGGTCTAATACTTTCAAGATCACAAAAGGTCCTTGCCAATTGTTGGCAAGTTTCCACACCTGATTGGTGTCAGTAATCTGACAAGGGAAGTATGTGAAAACAGAATCTCCCTGCTTGTGAGGTTCACCATACAATTTTTTGTTAAAGTTTCTTCTTTGGCAAATAACTGACTGGTTGGTATTTTGGCATATGGTAAGATGCACTTACTGAAACTCATGTAGCATCTGGTTCACAAAATTCTCTAGTGTGGGTTCATTGTAATCCAGGAACATTATAGACAGGGGAGTGCTCACCTCATGGCCAAACATAGCCTTAAAAGGGCTGACTTTAGTAGTAGAGTGAACAGCTGTATTGTAGAAAAACTCTAATGCCTCTATTACTCACTTCCAGTGCCAACCTGTATCCCAGGCAAGAGCTACCCTTATTAGCTTAATGATCTCACATGAGGGTGGCAATCAGTTTGTTTTTGAATTGAGGACCATGATCAGAGACTAACCTCTCCATAGGTCTGAACTTAAAAATCCACTCCTTCACAACTTTCTTTCCAATGACTTTGGCTGTAGTACTCTTGAGTGGGATGAGCCTCATGTACTTGGTGAAGTTGTTGATCAGGACCAGAAGATACTGAAAGCCTTTGTCATCTCTCAATAACTTCTCTAAATCCATATGGACTGCTTCATTGTTCATTCATTGACCAAACTGTGGAGCTTGGCTCTTTGCTCCAGGAAGTGTCCAGCTCCCTGAAGCTGGCATGCTTCGCATTTGTTGATCACGTCTTGGATGGCAGCTCATACTCTGATGGTTATGTAATGAGCATTGAAAGTTCTCTAAGTCTGGATGATTCCCAGATGACGTCACTCATGGATTTTCTGGACAAGATCTCTTCTGAAATACTCAGGGATTGCCAGCCAGTTGTTTCAACTATGGGCATACAGGAGCCCAGCCTTGGTAACCTTCCAATTATAGCACTGGAAGTACCTTTTGGCAGCATAGCTTAAAGCACAATTTGGATCATTCACTTTTGTGATGATTTCTGACAGGACCTTATTGTGCTGCTGATGGGCAGCAATTTCCTTCTCTGAGATCTCTATTTTCACAAGGATGGGGAGGATCGTCTTCCCATTCTGATCAGCATTGATTTTGGGAAGGAGCTCATACTTGCAGGCCAGGATGAACCCAAATGGAGTCTTCTCACCAGATGGCTTCCAGAGATCTTGCTCATAGCTGGGGAGGGCAGTGAAGTAATCTGTGTTAAGATGGAGTCTCCCTGGATGGTGGGTGATTGTAAAGGTAAAGTCACTCAGATACTCAATCCACTGGGCAACAATGTTCAATTTGTCCCTGGAAAACTTCTTAAGCCATGCTAGCATGGAGTTATCAGTGCATACAGTAAACTGGCGACCTAGGATGAAGAAGTGAAATTTCTTCAGGCTTTCAATGAGTGCTAGCATCTTGGATTTAGTGGCCCCATACTTTAACTCAGCACTTCAGAGCTTCCAGCTGAAGTACTGAATAGGGCTTTCTCAACCATTGATGATTTGACTTAAAACGCCACTGATGGCAACAGAGCTTGCATTGCAATCAACTAAAAACTCTTTGGTGTAGTTGGGTGTGTTTAGACTTGGGATCTGCCTCAGTTCTAGCTTCACAGAGTCCAGTTTGTCTTGCTCAGCCCAGGTCCAACAGAACTCAGTGTTTTTCCAGAGTAAGTTAGAAATATGCTTAGTTCAGTTAGCCAGCTCAGGAATAAATGAGCAATAGTAATTTAGTAAGCCCATTAAGTGTTGGACTTCCTTGTGAGAGTGTGGAGTCTTGATGTGGTTAAGATGGTCTTTTGCCTCATTCCTTATTGAAATTCTTCCAGGTTCATTTACCCTTCTTAAGAAGGTAATGTGTAGCGAGATAAGAGAACACTTATTGCTGTTGACCTGGAGGCCAGAGTTGTACAGGATCTTGAGAGTGTGACCCAATTTATCTAGATGATTGGTAAATGTGTGTCCAGTGACAAGGATGTCATCCATATATGCCGTGATCCCTGGTTCAAGGATGTTGGCCCCATTCTGCAACACACACATAACATAATGCTGAAAAGTGGCCAGAGCATTACAGAGCCTGAAGGCCATGTATTTCCATTCAAAAAGGCCATACTGTATTATAAAGGCAGTTTTCAGGATGTTGGCAGGCTTCATGGGTACCTGCCAATAGGCCTTGCAGAGATCTAGGCATGAGAACAAACTGTATTGGCTGGCATCATATAAGAGATCTTTGATGTGAGGTAAAGGATACACATCCTTGATGGTAATGTCATTTAGTTTTCATAAATCAATACAAAGACTGTACTTCTCTCCTTGCTGAATAAACACTGTAGGTGCCACATAGTGGCTGCTTCAAATGATACCACTCTCTATCAGATCACTGAGTATCATTCATACTCAGCACATAGGTTCTCTGGCACTCACTGAACTGGCAACCAAATGGGGCAATCACTTTTAGTTGTAATTGTGTGTTGTTCCCTGATGGCCTTACCAATGCTAATTGAGCCATAGTTGAACATGTCATGGTGCTGGCGCAAGAGAGCAGAGAGTGAATCACGTTCTTGGGGACTCAGGTGTCCGTGAGTTTTTTCATTGAACATTGGGATCTGCACTGGATCACTGGGTTCACTCAGATCGTGAATCACAGTGAGAACAGGCAGACAAGCAGTGGCTTTCATTTCAAGTTGGACTAGAGTTGCAACAATAGAGATCTTGGTTGGATCCATTCGGATCAGATGAGCAGAACTGTTGAGCACCATGATACAAGTCCTGCCATGGGAGACATGGCAGAGGTCCAGAGAAAAGTGTATGCCCAGAAGGCATTTCCCTCTTTGTCCAGAAATCATAACATCACCCTCATAAGGAGAGTTAGCAATGACAGTGACTCATCACCAGTGCCAGGGTTCCACAACAATACTTTCAGATAGTGTTAACAAAATTTCTTGGTTACAGATTGCAGTAAGCTCCTCCTGAGGCTTGCTTTTGTAGATTGAGATAGTATTATTTCCATAGTCTATAATGCAGGCGTTCTTTTTGAGAAAATCATTGCTGAGGATGATATTATACAGCAAGGGCTGATCACAAGTGTCTATAACAATGAGATCCACTCAGAAACACTCCTGGTGAATTCATAGTTTGAGGTTATTTACCTGACCTTTCAATGAGATAGTATTTCCCAAAGCATCCAGCAAGCATGCTGTAGGCAGTGATAGACTCTCTCTCTCCAAGCAAAGCTTGTTGCAACAGGTGTTGCTTATTATGAAAGCAGAGGCTCCCATATCAATTGTGACATTAATTAAAAGTCCGTTCACATCTGCAGGGATGACATTGGTATGCAATAATGAGGTGATTACCAGGACATCATGTGCATGGTTTTTGGGAGGCAGCACTCCATCTAATTTAAATGACTGACAGACTCGACCAGGGGATTGGGAGTACACACTTCAGTTGATGGTTCTTCAATAATGAAACCATCTCCATTAGCCAATAGATGAATACTTGCACCATACTGAGTCTGAATGTGACCTGATTGTCCACAACATGTTACTTTGTTATTGAGTTTCTTCTGTACAACAGTAGAACTTGAGGAGGTCAGCAGTTTGGGGGCCATTTGACCTGTCCTTAGATCTCCAGCATCTTTTTTGATGCAGGTTGTATGTTGCAACATGTAGAATATGCTGATTGCCTTTTTGATGATGGAATTCAAGTCATCCTCCAGATTGCACTTGAGTTTGAGACAACTCTGAAAGGTGGAGGGGAACCCTCAACAGATAAACAAAAAGAGATCATGTCATGAGTATTCTGGTGTCAGCTTGCTAAGGCAAAATAGTCTGTCAACCTGCATGATATAGGTCCTGACATCATCTCCCCTTTTGAAGGAGAGATCACATGAGAGCGTCTTATATTGCTTTTTTATATGCAGTGCCTTGTAATGGTCCTCAAAATGACTGATGAGTAGTTGATAATTTGTTTTGACCTCTCTGTCCAACATCATGTACTGATTGTACATGAGGCCTTGGAGGTACATGGGGAATTGAGCTGTAGTGGCATCCTGGGTAGCTTTATATTGTTTCATAGTGAGCTCAAAGAGGAAGAGCCACTCTTCAAATGATTGTGAGATCTCATCAATTTTTCCAGTAAATTTGGGCAACATGGAGTGTTGGTTGAAAAGGTTTGCTGATTCACTTCCAGATGCTTCTGTGGGTAAGATCAACTGGGTAAATTGTGGCCAATAAGTTTTTGCAGACCTGATAGGGTTACTCAGGGGAGGAGGCAAAGTGATTGTAGCAGTTGGAGTAACTGTGACACTGACAGGTGCTGTGGGCACTACTGTTGCACTCAGGGTACAAGGGCCTGGCAAAGCTATGGTGGTTAATGTTGAAACTTGCGTGAGCACTGACTGGGCATGTAGGGCCTCCAACTGTAAAAGAGGTAATGGGGGTAACAAATGGCAGTGTCACTAGAGTCATAGTAGGTACTGTCAGAGCATGAGAAAAGTGAGTGGAAAACATTTGCAATATAATACTTGAAAATTGTTCAGAGAGAGTGTCAAGAGCATTATTCAAGAAGGCACAAGTTACATACTCAGGCTCTCCTGGTGAGATTGGTGGAGAATGAGGGGTAGGTTCTTGAACTTGCATCTCTAATGCAGAAATCAAATCAAGCAAGTGTCTCTCATGCTGCCAAGCTGCAGTGGCTTGTTGTTGTAGCTCTGACTGGAAGGAATCAAGACAGGCTTCACAGGAATGGCGCTGGGAAATCTGCTCAGAAAGGGCTTCTCTAAGCTGTTCAACTTTGATTGTCAGTAACTCTGGAGGTGGCGACAAAGGCATATAAGAAATAAACAGGTTCAATGAGGTAGCAGGAGTGGGGATCTCTTGCTGAGAAACTTTGGAGGGTGTAGACATAGCAAAAACAGGTTTGGTAGGAGTAGGTTTAGGTAAAACAACAGCAGAATCAAACCCAATGGTGAGAGAGGCAGCATCCAGGCTGCCAATGCTCACACAGGGGATGTCCTGAGAGGGAGTCCCATTATGAGAAATAGAAAAATCCATATCCATAAGAACAAGAGTAAGTAAAAGTAAAATAAGAAAAAAGGTTCCAAAAACAATTCCAACAACATGGGAGAAACATCCAACTGTATAGGAGAAACAAAAAGCAACTGACAGACAGCAGTGAGGTATAGGTATGGCAATCATTCCAAATACTAGAATAACAAGACAATGCCAATATGGCACTAATAACGGGTAAAAACAATATGAGGCTCAGTAATGGCTTCAGATCACAGAATTGAAAGTGTAGAATTACATACAAGATAAAGTTGTGCATTAATTGGTGGTGAGGTAAATCTTGGTCAGGGGAAGTCCATCCCAGCTGACTCACACCCAATGGAAAGAATGCAGCACTGGGTAACACATAGTACAGACTGAAGGTTGCAAAGATTTACCATCACTGAGAGTGACCCGCATTCCAACATCAAATGAACATTGGTAGTTCGCCAATTTCACTATAGAAAGAACTGAAACCATTCCTCAAGAAGGCATTCCAGATAGTGACCAATTCACATGGCATCACACTGAAGCCAAATCATGAGAAACCATCCCTACTTGCCAAGGTGCTAATTGTGTGTCTCTAGTATTAATTTCTAGCTCAATAAACAAATTTAGCTCATTGTTCTTCTTATCTCAGCTCATTAAATAAAATATAATCACATGTAATTGCCATGTATTCTCATTTGCCAACAGCATATTATATTTGCATTGTGTTGTTCTTAAGTGCATGTACAAACTGATCAATGTTAACAGTATTTATTCCCTATATGTATACTTAGCCCTAAAGTGACCACAATATGGGCTACCATCTGTCCAGGAGCAAGTTATTGC
>CABFPE010000307.1:474692-494970 GCA_900660155.1 Hofstenia miamia
AATCAAGACAGGCTTTGCAGGAGTGGCACTGGGAAATCTGCTTGGAAAGGGCTTCTCTAAGCTGTTCAACTTTGGTTGTTGGTAACTCTGAAGGAGGCAACAATGGCATATACAAAATAAACAGGTTCAACAAGGTAGTAGGAGTAGGGATCTCTTGCTGAAAAACATCAGAGGGTGTAGACATAGCAGAAACAGGTTTTTTGCAGGAGTAGGTGTAGGTAAAACAACAGCAGAATCAAACCCAATGGTGAGAGAGGCAGCATCCAGGCTGCCAATGCTCACACAGGGGATGTCCTGAGAGGGAGTCCCATTATGAGAAATAGAAAAATCCATATCCATAAGAACAAGAGTAAGTAAAAGTAAAATAAGAAAATGGTTCCAAAAACAATTCCAACAATGTGGGAGAAACATCCAACTGTATAGGAGAAACAAAAAGCAACTGAAAGACAGCAGTGAGTTATAGGTAAGGCAATCATTCAAATTACTAGAGTTACAAGACAATGCCAATATGGCACTAAGAATGGGTAAGAACAATCAAGGCTCAGTAATGGCTTCAGATCACAGAATTGAAAGTGTAGAATTACATACAAGATAAAGTTGTGCATTAATTGGTGGTGAGGTAAATCTTGGTCAGGGGAAGTCCATCCCAGCTGACTCACACCCAATGGAAAGAATGAAACCAAATACACATAGTACAGACTGAAGGTTGCAAAGATTTACCATCACCAAGGGCAACCCACATTCCAACAAAACAAATGAACATTGGTAGTTTGCCAATTTCACTATAGAAAAAATTGAAACCATTCCTCAAGAAGGCATTCCAGATAGTGACCCATTCACAAGGCATCACACTGAAGCCAATTCATGAGAAACCATCCCTACTTGCCAAGGTGCTAACATTGTGTCTCTAGTATTAATTTCCAGCTCAATAAACAAATTTAGCTCATTGTTCTTCTTATCTCAGCTCATTAAATAAAATATAATCACATGTAATTGCCATGTATTCTCATTTGGCAACAGCATATTATATTTGCATTGTGTTGTTCTTAAGTGCATGTATGAACTGATCAATGTTAACAGTTTTTTATTTCCTATATGTATACTTAGCCCTAAAGTGACCACAATATGGGCTACCATCTGTCCAGGAACAAGTTGTTGCCCCAGGCACAGCAGAGTTCCTCTAACATTATCACCAGATCTTACAAATGAATTCTTATTAAATCAATACCATAGCTAAAAAGGGTTATAGATATTAAGTAAATAAAAAGCAAATGGTATCTAGTGAGACAAAATTTATTTGACATTTGCTACAATGATTTCCCTACTTATATACAAGAACAAGGTAAATATTTACCATTTTACAAAATTCACTTCAATTCCCTTGCAATTCAAATAAGCAATTACAAATTCAACTTGATCATGAGGACAATTAATAACTACTTCAAAACTTAAGTTCAAAAACACTAAAAATAGTTAAAATCACCAAATTAATAAAAGGAGAGTGCCATTAAATAAATTAAAGCAAAAATAAGGGCCCTGAGTGACTCTACATTAACTACTCAAGTAGATTGCTTGAAAAACATTTGAATATCAAAAGATATTTATTTTGTCAAGTTTCATATTTCACAGTGTAAACACCAAGAACATGAAACATTCATGTTTTTGAAAGAAATTAGTTAACAGGTGTACATTAATTTAACACAAATTAGAACAGTATTTCTAATCAAAGCAAACAATTAAATTGATCATATTTTTATCTGAAATTATTGTGATGTGGTTAATGAAATGTTGATTGTTTGCACTTTGTTTATTACTATATAATTAAAATTAGTATCTTCTGCCCACAGTCTCCCTAAGAATTGGTCTCTATATGTAACTAGGAGTAGCAATGCACAAGCAGGAGATATTACATGGAGACCCTGATATGATCAAATGGTCTTCTCTTCAAGTGGAACACCTATTGGAGTTAAGATCTTGAATAACACAAGCTCTTGATGATGTGATTGAACAGTCTTCTCTTCACAGTGGAACACTTGTTTGATGGAATCTTGAATAACACAAGCTATTGGTGACAAGGCATATCAAGTGGTTGTCTCTTAAAAGTAGGTAATTTGTTGGAGTGGATCTGTTAGTCCAACCTGATGTCTTGTTGTGATAATCCCAACTTTCTGCAAATAAGAGAACTGCTGGTTGCATGGTTTGAATGGGAGTTGGTAATTTGATCTTAAATAACACAAGCTGATGATTTGTGCTCCACAATTGCTACTAGATGCAGAAGGCAGAAGAATGTTGAGAAAACAGCTAGCTCTGCCTGGAATGGTATGTAGTATTGGTACCAAATGTTTTTGTTTTAACATGTAAATTGTACATATGTTGATGTTAATTTATATATAAGGAAGAGCAACTTGTTGTAAATAGAACAGTCTTAGCACAGTTTTAGTGTTCATTAGTATATTCATTAACAGTCATCTTCCTAAGAATAGTTTTCTATACCTAATTAGGGGTCAATTTTTTTTAATGAAGAAATTATATTTTATAGGCATACTTAAATTTCATGTTTCAGGTTATTTCACAATGCATTGATAAGCAGAACACATTTTTAAAAAATCAGATTTTGAATTTACTTGCTTCAAAATAATTTCAATTTTGATATTGGTTCAAAAGGAACTAGTTTTTAAATTTTAGTTTAACAAATTTTGTTTATTTGGAAAAGTCTAGCTCTAAGGGCTTTGATACATATGTCATCAGAAATGTCTGAAGAAATAGATTAAGTGATACAGAACTGAACAGACTTTACATTGTGAAACTAAACAAAACCACAAAAATGGTATTTTTTAAAAGCTTTGTTTGTGAATCACTATGTTGTGTCAAATACCCAAACTCTAAGATTTTGAAAGACAATGTCAAAATTTTAAATCTCAAAGAAATATATTGCCAAAAAATTTAAATCCCAAATACTGAAAATACCAAAGAAATAAAAGTCTAAAACACAAAAATATAATGCCAAAGAATAGGGTTTTTAGTTGAGTTCAACTCAGTCTGAGCTTGAGTTTTTACATTTTGAGTTTGAGATCAATTATTTTTTTGAAGAAAATTCTAAGTTCCATCAAATTATTTCTAATTCTGAATATTTATTTTACGATGTTTTCAAGCTTTGTAAGCTAAACAAGAATGGAGACTATTCATGAAATATTAATTCTTGAATAAATAGAAAAAATTGAATTTTCACAATCTGATTTACTTAAGTTTTCTTGTCCTTGCAAAAAATTATCCATTATTAAAGAGATAGATATTTAAGATTTAAAATAGCATCCCTATTTAATAGTGCTTATGTAATTGGCCATACATATAGTCATTTTTATGTCAATAAAGTTGCTTAGCTAGCTGGTGATTTAAATAAATCTAAAATTTGAGTGTTTTTAGTGTTCTTACAGGTAGATACAAAAAGCTATCCTTTAAAAACACTACATAATGAGCAAGTTTAGAGCCAGATTTGCATTGCTAATGACATCATTCATATGAAATGTGTATATTGGGCTTACATTTGTATCTTTAATATCTTTTGAATAAAGCATAATTTTTCCTAGGATAAAAAATCATGTAGTGATATTATAATTTTTTGAATTTATTCAAGAATTAAAATTTTGTGAATAGCCCCCATTACTTGCAATTGATAAAGAAATTGAAATTTAAAATAAGCTATTTTTATGGTATTTTTAAAATGAATTTTTTATCAATTTGAAAGTATTAATTAGTTATATTCTGAGTTTTTTAATAAGTTTTGTGAACTAATTTGAGTTCAAGTACATTACAATCTGAGTTCTTAAAAAGCCTGCCAAAGAATTAAAATAATTTCATTATATAGATAAAGTGTAGTTTCTTAAATAAACATCATAACATCTTATTTTTCAAAAAAAGCTAAGATAAACAATTTTCAAAATGTATATTTCAAGTTGAATGGAGTCATTTCATGAAATTTTAATTTTCTAAATTTTCAAAATTTAAATTTTTTCATTCAATTTCTATCTTTCATTGGCTTGACGTCATTCCATTTGTAAAAATGTAGTTTTGAGAGGCATTTCCATTGAAATTTATATACACAATGAGGTGATGACAGTAATGGGATGAAAATTGAAACATATTTTTCTTAAAATATAAATTTTTAACAGCCAGTACACACCTTAAATAACTTTTATAGACCTTATAACTGTAAATTTTGAAAAATTAGGATAATTAAAATTTTGTGAAATGACTCCATTGAAAAACTGCAATATTCAAATGGACAATTTGAAAGTAAACAGAACAGATTGGTGTCAAGGGTTTTTGAGTACTTGGAATGTTAAGAACTCGAGCTTGAATAAGCTTGCAAAACTAGATCAGAAAAACTTGGAAAAGAAATCATCAAAACTCGAACTCAAACTTGTTTGAAAATCCACTTGAAAATACTGTAAACATTAAATTGTTTTATATATAAATTTTCTTACCAATCACAAATACTATTTTTTAGCTTAGAATTATTGTAATATAAATGTTTTTACTCTAAAAAAACTCGGAATTAGAAAAAAACTCGATTGAACTCAGAATTTTATTTAAAAAATTACTTGAAATTGAACTTGAAATGTAAAAACTTGAACTCAGCCTGAGTAACTTGAACTCGACTAAAAAACCCTGTTGGTGTCAACAAACTTCATGTACTTGGTTTTTCATTGTTATCATGAAAATTTTAAGGAAATAGGTTTTAGTGTTGAACTAAAAGCTAAATTTTGAAATTTTTCGATAACATTAAATATTTTAGCCAGAAAATTATTATTTCGTGTAAATATAGAAATTCCCGCTATGTCAAATAGCTGCATTTAGATCTGCACGAATTTTGTAGCCAGATTTCATTATATATATTTTTTCAGAATGTCAAGTGATCGAAACTCTTCTTCAAGTAGCGGCCATCATGATAAAGATGAAGAAGCTGTTCCAGATATTTCTTCACCAGATGTTGTTGCAAAGTATAAAGAAAGCGCGCGTATCGTTAATGGTAATTTTAAATCTACATTGAGGTAGGATTCTATTTTATATTTTAGATGCTTTGCAATTTGTTACCAAGCAATGTATACCTGGAGCTTCAGTGTATGAAATTTGTTTAAAGGGCGATGAATATATATTGAATGCTACTCGTCAACTTTATAAAAAATCGCAAATAAAGAAAGGCATTGGCTTCCCTGTTTGTGTTTCAATAAACAATGTTGTTGGGCATCTTTCTCCATTGAAGAAAAATGACATCACCTTAGCAGCTGGAGATCTTGTGAAAATGTACACTTTTATTTGTTAGTTATATTGCTATTTAATGTTTAGTGAATTTGGTGCTCATATCAATGGGTTTATTTCGCTTGTTGGGCATACCATCATTGTGAAGGAAAACGAGGTTTTGTATTAAGCTTTGTATTTTTTACATTGTATTATTAGGATGAAATCATTACAGGAAGAAGGGCTGATGTAATTTTAGCTACGCACTATTGTCTGGAAGCAGCAATTCGCATGTGTAAAGTGGGAATTAAGGTATGTATTGTTTGGCCTATTTGAATAATATATATATATATATATATATATAGTGGTGTATTTAAGGGGGACTATGGGACTGCAGTCCCCCCCCATGAGGAGCCAAATCGAGATTAATTTTTGCAACCTTGATAAAAATTCTAAATTAGTGCCAAATTTTTGTGTTTCATTTGCAAAACAATCCAGGGTTTGGCAAGTATTTGTAAAATATTTGGCAAATTTTTAAATTAACTTGCAAGTTTCCCTAAAATTTAACAAACCTTGCAAATATTTGTCCAACTTTCCAACTTTTTTAAAATAATATAGACATTCTTAATAATATATCAAACGTATTCCAATATTAGGGCTTTCATCTACAATCCACCTAATGTTATATCTAATAAATTATAACGGCAGTTGAAAGACCTGCTTCCATATACAAAATCTGGGCACATTTTCAGTGCAGATGTTAATTTTGACATATATTTGTTGAAGAATGTAGACTACGGGGGGTTGTCTCCCCATTTTTCTAAAAAAACTACAAGTCTCTACCTAAAAAATACTGGTCTTTCTATCTAATGAGAAATAAAAAAAGCTTTCTCATTTTTTTGCAAAAATAGCTGAATAAGTCCATAACTATGAATGTTTGTCGCTGGCCACCAGCACCTAATGAAGTCACCACAATTTGGATATTTCTCAAATACTCTATTGTACACAATCAATTCAGATACTGAGAACTGGTGGATCTAGGAAAGGGGGCTTCTGAAATCCCTCCCAATCTGCTAACTTTTTCCTCAACATATTAAATTTGCTATATGACATATTTCAAATGATGTTCAAAATTTATTCATAATACTATTGACTTTTATAAATGTTTAAAATTTTAGAATTTTTTGTAACCAATTTTTAAGAATTTCTGAAATCTTGAACTCTGTTTTGCATTTATTGTTCAGAATTTGTTGTACAAAATAATTCCCCATTTCTTTTAACTAGTTAACTAAAACTGATGAAAATGATATATGTGATAAATAAATGCTAAATTAAGAAAAATTATATTTCAAAATTACTTTTTTCCATTAAATTTGCAAATTATAGGCTGTCCTTATATGAAGACACCCGACGGATTTCATATAATTTTTTACTTATGATAACTCTGGAAGCATCCAACGCAGAGTGTTACATTACATTTTATACAATATGTACGTGGCTTTGCTGTGCAAGGCTTGTTTTGACAACGTCTCTGTTCTTTCCTTTGCTGAACATAGTGAACAATTTCGTCATAGCGAACATCAGTGATAAGATTCGGAGGAACTTTTTTGTCTGATGAGTCTCCTTTTAGGTAAGCTAAGCAAATATATCTGCGGAAATCTTTCTCTGATAACCAATTTTTCTTATTATTCACTTGCTTATGAAGGATCCAAGCATTAGTTATTGCCATATCAATGAATCGAATCACTAAAGGCCAGTATCATCTTTTTGCGCGTATAGAGATAGAATACTTTCCTATCAACCAATCATGAACATCAACTCCATCCATATATTTCGAGTAATTTGTAATTACTTCAGGTCGTTTCACAGTGCCTTTTTTGCGTTCTGCAGGTAACCATGTTAGTGGTTCAACTTTATTAAAATTTGTTCCGGCTATCATTGCTGTTGTCGTTCCATTTTAGGATTAGAATTTCTTTTTTCTTTAAATCTAAAATCAAATGATCCTTTTCCTATTTTTTTCAAAGAAGCATCTTCTATGATTGGACAACGCATTAACCG
Source organism: Hofstenia miamia (assembly GCA_900660155.1). Classification (NCBI taxonomy): domain Eukaryota; kingdom Metazoa; phylum Xenacoelomorpha; order Acoela; family Hofsteniidae; genus Hofstenia; species Hofstenia miamia. The sequence continues at coordinate 481,989 of CABFPE010000307.1, forward strand.
ATTTTTTTCTCATGGTACCTGTTTATGCAATATTTTTATCTCTTAGATACGTAAACAACGGAATGGAAGAAAAAAATAATCAAAATACACGTAGTGCTGATCTGGATATTTGATAATGCTCAGCATATCAATAACTGTTTTGCAACCAAGGGGGACACTTGTTCTTTTTCCACAATAGAGGTCAAAGTTATAGCAATACCCTGAAGGTCCACATAATGCCCAAAGTTTTTAGCTAAACCTTATTGGTTTTCCCTTGATGTATTGTTTCAACGAGTTTCTGCCATAATATTTTCGATCATTTCGTCTACCGCGACATTTGTCTCGAATATTCCGAATTTCGAAAAGACTTTTGAAGCATTGCCATGAATGTTATTATTTTGAAGCCACAATCAGATTTACTATCCGATGCATCTCTATTATTACAAAAATGGAGCATTTGTTTTATTATCAAATATCGGTCCCTTAGCATTGCTCTTTTGATAAGGTCTATTCCCAAATCCTCATCACGTGACCAGTGGTCCCGTTCACTAGGAAGTGAATAATAGCTAGAAAAAATCAAAATTCCTATAAATGTCTTCAATTTGGAACGAAAATGTCGATTGGTTTTTATCCTGAACAGCATAACGAGTAGTTTCTTTTACAATCAGATCAAAAATGTCTGGTGTAAGAATTTCTTCAAATATTTCTCTAGGTGTCAATTCAATTAATTTTGATGTCAAGTCGTGATACCGTGACTTTTCAGTATCTTGACGTTCCTTTAGTTTTGTGTACGAGGGTTCTTTCTTCCGCCATACAAGTTTTGATTTGCCTGTTCGTAGATATTCATTGTATTGCTCTGAAAAGTCTGTCAGCTCAAGTGTTCCGGCAACGTCAGTAACAAACGGAAAGCCTGTTTCATCTTCATCAATATTCTCATCATCGGTCAAATCATCTACAGGAGGTGGAATTATTACAATATCTATATTTTCTTCTTCTTCAATAGATGTTCATCATTAAATAGCATTTCTTCGATTTCATCCAACCTCATCCCTTTTCGCTGCGAAGTCATCTGAAAAAAATGAAAAAATCAGTTTACTTGTAAGATAAATTCATTTTTTATTGTTTCCTTCCCAAAACAATATTCTTGTAATATAGATAATTGTCAACGTAATTTTAAATTTAGTTCAAAACATCACATGACACATTTTAAAATTATAAAGAAACTAAGTTATAAAGAAACTAAGTTTTAAATCATCCAAAACCTAGTCAATCACAAAAATTTATGTCAAACTATATTTGAATAATTCTAATAACAAAAACATATTACCAACAGCATCTTAAAGATGTAAGTAAAAAGTAATAACTAAAAAATTAGAATTTTTACTAAATTTCCCATGAATTATAGGTAATGGCTTACTTTATCTAAAATTATGTACTTTTTAAAAAAATCAAATACTTACGTTGAAGATTTATAAGGGCGTGTTTACTTTCATGAAGTCACCAGTGCAATGAAGACAAACCTTAGTTATGTTCATATGTCAACAACGAACTAATACATAAAGCAACATGTCAAGACTTGAATAGAAAACGAATGCGTATCGTATACCACATTTATCGGGTGTCATCATATAAGGACAGCAAAAATCTATTTTTTATTATGAATTTATTGGTCATCATCAACTCATTTTATGGTTGTAAACATTCAAATTAAAGAGTGTAAGAAGACATGAGCATGATCTTGCTATCATAAAGTTTAAATGTCATTTGAATTCAACAATGCGATTTTACAAAACCACTGTTTTGGATGACATGGCTGATAAAGCAACATGTCAAGACTTGAATAGAAAACGAATGCGTATCGTATACCACATTTATCGGGTGTCATCATATAAGGACAGCAAAAATCTATTTTTTATTATGAATTTATTGGTCATCATCAACTCATTTTATGGTTGTAAACAATCCATTCCACTACTTATTTATACATACAAATAAATAAGTAGCCGGTGAAAGCACGTACATTGGAATAAAATGAGATTAGATGATAGCAACTTGTTGAAGTGAAATTCTACCATTTTTACACTATTAAAAATTTCTAATATATATATATATATATATATATTAGGGTGTTGCAGTTGCCCCCTCAAAATTAATTTTTTTTCATAGAATGCTGTTCATCACATAAAATCTGTGTCTTGGTCTAAAAACAATCTGTGAGAAGTTTCATGATCTTAGAATAATATTTGAGAATGCTCCATCAATTTGTAATGCACCAATGTCAAGTCCTCAAGTGTTAATAAAAGTGACCCAAACATCTCTAGAATTGGCTTTTGTGTTCTAACTTTAAATTAGCAGTTAAAGTTAAAGCATTTAGTTTATATGAAACCAATTGCTCTACAAAAAATTAAATTTATCTTTTAAACTTAGAGGATAACATATTAGAGAAAATAAAACCGATTAACATCCGAATTTATCTGTTAAATTGACTGCATTTAAAAATGAAAACCATTCGCTGGTAAGTGCAAATCAAGTCGGATTAATCAAGAATTATATAATTCATAACAAGGTTATACAATTTTTCTAAATAGATCGATTAAAATATAAACCCCTATTGATTGGACGAAAACCACTTGAACTCAAAATTATCAAATCACATTGATTGATATAATTACTTGTTCAACAAAAAGTTAATCACTTGCGCACACTGCCTTATTCATTTCAGTTCTAGGATTTACGTCTTTGATTAATCGAATTAGTTTACCAGAAAAAACACTCAATTTATCACTCTGCTGCTGGGAACCTATCCGGGAGAAGAGGACAAGGATATAAGAGGTAATAAGCTTCCCTCTATTAGGCAAGTGATGTTGTGCCTTTTATCTCACTTTCAAAGTAAGACATGGGAAGAATCGTTGTCTCTCACAATTGAAAATGTTGTGCGTCATTATCAAAATGCAAATGTGCCAACCGTGGAAGGCACAAATAATATTGGTCGCATCATCAAAAAGTTTTATGACAAAGAATATTTACCCTTATTCAAATTAAAGAGTGTAAGAAGACATGAGCATGATCTTGCTATCATAAAATTTAAATGTCATTTGAATTCAACAATGCGATTTTACAAAACCACTGTTTTGGATGACATGGCTGCCCAGAAAAAGAATAGATCTAGAGCAGAACAAGAAGCCATTGATAATGACATAGCATTTATGAAAAGTATGATGACTGATAGGATTGCTTCATACTCAGGCGTTGATAAACGAGCAACTCAAGATGCCATTAAACGTGAAAAGAGAAAGACTTTGGAGGACGCAAAAAGAGATGATCAAATTGGTCAAATAATTGAAACAAATACATTCGAGTGTTCAAGTACTTCTAGTGATGATAATTTACATTTAGCCTCGACAAGTGAGCCTAAACGAAAACACCGACGTGTAGTCAAATCAGGAGTGCAGATTTTTATCCCGCATGATATTTTGAAGTCTCCAGACATCATCTCATGCAGTATAAGAAACAATATTACGCCAACCCAGCTTTCTGCATTAATCCATTCCCTCATATCTACCTGTGGTGGTGATCCATCAAAGATTTCTGTCAATGCCAGCACTGCTTATAGATACAGAGTTTCTTACTTACCTGATTTGAGTACCAGAATTAGAGATAACTGGAGCCCTTCAGATAAAATGCTTGTGCACTGGGATGGAAAGTTGATGGAAACTCAATTCAAAGGGTGTTGATGAACGGTTACAAATCCTTGTATCTGGCATTAAGGGAACAAAGCTTCTTGGAGTCCCGTCACTTCCAATTTCAACAAAAGAAGCGGGATTGATTCATGGTGCTGTAGTATCATGTGAAACAAAGAAACTCCTTGATGAATGGAAGTGTGCAGATAATATCATTGGAATGGTGTTTGACACTACTGCATCTAATACAGGTTAGGAATATAGCTTTCTTTTAGAAAAGCAAAATTTTGACTATATATACCTTAAACATTTGAAATTTTAAGGAGCTCGAACTGCAGCTTGTGTCTCGTTGCAAAAATGTTTGGCTCGTCCTCTACTGTGGTTTGCCTGCCGGAGACACGTCGGTGAAGTAATCCTGAGTCACTGTTGGGATTTCCTCAAAGTGGAGACTTCTGCTGGACCTAATATCATGATATTTGTCAGGTTAGTTTTACAAAATTTGGAAGAACTAAGTTTGTAGTGCAATTTTAGCTCTGATATCCAAATATTATTAATAGCTGTATTTTTTTAACGTTTGTAAATCTTTAGGTTCAAGAAAAGTTTTTCTTTGGTCGAATGTGAAAATAAAAGCAGCTTTAACTATCCAGAAATGCCAATTGATAAAGATAGGTTGCATGAAATGGCTGGTTTCTTTCGTGACACATTGCAGCAACCTTTTGCAAGGGGAGATTACAAAGAACTTGTTCAACTTTGCCTCCTTTTGGTTACTAGGGGCGCTGAGCCAGAAAACTTTTCTATGAATCATCCTGGTGCTATCCATAGAGCTCGGTGGATGTCTAAGCTCCTCTATGCTATCAAAATGACACTTCTGTCTGACAAAATCAAGTCTAAAAAATATATCGGAACGAAATATCAAATTGATAATGTCCTAAGGTTCACTGTATTCACAGTGTCTGTGTACGTGCAATGGTGGCTAGTTTGTCCAATTCCAGAAAGTGCTCCAGCAAATGATCTGCTGTTAGTTGAGAGGCTTCATGAGTTTTCAAAGCATGATGGACTATTAGCAGGAAAAGCACTTGAGACTCTTGGACGCCATACGTGGTATTTAAGTGAAGAATTGGTTCCAATGGCTCTCTTCTCCTCAATGATATCAGTAGAAGCAAAAGAAGAAATGAGATATCACATTCTTTCTTGTACTGGAACCAACACAAGTAAGCGTTCAGTTTCTGACCTTGGAGGGTTTGGCAAGCCTCATCTTCCACCAGTGCCACAAAGTGGATCTTCCTTAGCTCTCAATTAAATTCTTTGAGATAATCGGTATTCAGCGTAGTTTCCTTCAGTTGCCAGTCGATGAATGGAATGATAACGCCGAATTTCAAAAGGCTAAATCTATTATAAAAAGTTTTCAAGTTGTTAATGAAGCGGCGGAACGTGGAGTGAAATTATGCCATGACTTTCTCCATGTTTCAAAAAACGAAAAACGATTCCAAGATGTACTACAAGTCGTCGAGAAAGCTAGAAAGGAAATTCCTGATCAGAGGAAAATATCAATTGCTAGTGAAAAGTCTTGGTTCCTGTTACTAGACAAGGATTAGCCCTTGAATGCGCATAAATGTTATTCATATGGTATTTAGTTGATTTTATAAAACTATTTAATGAACTAGAATAAATATTTTATTGTTTCTATAGATTAAGTGGATTTAATGAAAAAAATGTATGCAAAATATCAAGATTTTTGGTGAAAAATCAAATGTTCAAATCGGTGGAGCGTTCTCAAATTTAAATCAAATTTAAAATAATTTCACATATGGGGTTTTTACATCCATCCACAGATTTTATGTGATGAACAGCACAATCGGAAAAAGTTGGGGCAACTGCAACACCCTAATATATATATATATATATATATATATATATATATATACATATATATACTAATACACCACTCTTGGTACACTTTTTCTTGCCAATAACAGCGCTTTGTACACTTGCACCACGCAATACTCACTCTTTGTACATAATTTGTTTTTCATTATTTACATGAAATGTAATTTGATTAAATAACAAAATTGCTCATATAAGTGCACCTTACACCTTTGATGTTAAATATAGCTCTTCAAAATTCCATAAAAGAAACCCAACCATAGCAGATCTAAAGCCGATATCAATTACCTCTATGATTGCCCGGTGCTTTGAGCTGTTACCACAATTGAAATTAGTATTTACGACTACAAACACCAAGGATAGGATGTGACTAGGTTCGCCTCTTTTTCCTTGACCTATCTAAAGCCTTTGATAGGGTACCTCATCAACTGGACTTCATAAGTGTATTGTATCATGGTATGGTGACTTTCTTAAAAACCGATCTCAATGTGTTTAAATAAACAAGAAACTATCAGATAAAACTGCAATAAATTTAGAAGCACCGCAAGTAAGCTGCTGGTACCAACAAATCTCACAACTTTAGCGGCTTTGGTCAAGTATGCTGACGATAAATACCCATTGTGCGCATGTCGAATTAATGATGACAAAAGCTAGCGGTTCCTAAAATACATCTTTGATTGATTGCACAAACACAAGTATATTTTAAATATAAGAAAATGCAAAGAATTTATTATCCCATTGAAAAGAGACGTTCATCCATACACAACAACAAACTTTATACCAGTGGTCGAATTAACCATATTGGGGATCACGATGAATAACCGACTCTCATTAAACCCACATTTTGAAAGAATGTGCTCCAAAGCTCGACAACACATTTATCTCCTCCTTAAACTAAAACAAATAGATTTTAAAGATGACGAACTCTCGGCCCTTTACCATTCCCTAGTAAGCAGCATTCTCACATATGACATTGAAGCCAGTCATAGCCAGTGTCACGTCACTGAAAAGAATTGACCAAGTACACCGTAGAGTGATAAAGATAAAACTGATATCTTCATAAAAACTGTTGAAAGTAATATTAGAAGAGTTGATAAAATACTCCTGCACAAATCTATGAACTCTCCACATCCCCTGAATGCGCTCAACAAACCCATACAAGAATATATCTACCTTCTTATTTATTTGTAGCAAAAAAGTTTTCAAAATGAGTATTTCTAGTAGAAATTTCTATTTAAATGTAGTTGAAACAAAACTATTATACTTCCACAATACACAAGCACGGTAAAATATACAAAAAACAAATGAAATTAAACTATAAAAACTGTTAATAATTCATGTTGTACATACAGCGATTATTGCAAATTTGAGTTTTTCAAAAATTCACAGGGCTATGGAAAACTTTTGGGCTAAGCCTCAAACTTTATATTTTGCCTAAATGTGCAAATTGATATCCCAATGCATAGACAATTAACGATTTTGCCAAATCTCGTCCTATTAACCAGAAAGTAACCTAACCACGATTTCTACTATGGGGTTTGTACAAAGCGCGGTAAAAACTACGCAGTAAGCGTCGCTTTGTACAATTTCCATAGTACAAAGCGCGGCAAATATCTATCTCTATCTATCTATCTATCTATCTATCTATCTATCTATCTATATATATATATATATATATTGCGCAAGTAAATATACGGTCCATTTTATAAATATAAAATTTATTTTTTCTTATTCTACTGTGATTCCTAATATTTTCCATCGATAAATGACCATTTCAAATTTTAAGGGCCATATTTAAATGACCTTTTCCATTGGGACTATATTATAAGCCAAGAACCGCCAATTAATTGTTCAATTACTTCAAGAATTCCCAGGTACTCTTTGCATATATATATATATACTGTCTCTTATACACATCTAGATGTGTAGATTTACCATTGCATAAAGGGTTTACTCCATTTTGTGATGCATCCCCTTCTAACTTCTTCCATTGAATGCTATCAATTTTCCGTAGTTTTATTTCAACTTTCATTGATAATACATTAAACGTAGATTCCAAAGGATTAATTCGGTGCTCCAAATGAATTTCTCGAACTTCGTTTACACCTAAATTTTAAAAATAACATATTTGTAATTGCAGTAAACTGAGGATGGGGTGTGTTTACAACAAGAGCTTGGTATGGATATTGCTAAACACTTTAAACTAAGCACGAATTAATATCAGCTGTATAAAAGTGTGGTTAAAATATGCATCCGTCGTAAAAATTTCATCGTGTCCAAGCCTTTAAGAATCACTCAGTTATACATGCAAAGAGTGGTCACACTAAGTATTGACCATCTTTTTTTTTGTCTCGAATATTTTTTTAACATTCTTGATAACAGCATAGCTAAACGTTTGAAGTTGTCTATTACATCATTTATTGCTACAATATTGTCAATTAAATCTGTACAATTGTTATATAACAGTAAAAAATCTAAAAACACAAGAACTATCAATAAATTTGAAACAGACTGTAGTGTTAACCAACAAAGTTCCAAAATGTTTAACTATCAATTCAATACATTTAAGGCAAAATTCAAGTAAATAATTAAAATAAAACCATAAGCGCATACCGTTTGAATCTGTAACGTCATAACTAAATGAGCCGTCAGAGAAAACAATTTTTACATTCTCAGCTGCCAATTTTTTAACCATCAAATTTACAAAGACCCATTTATCTGATTGATAAAAGTCGACACTAAATTAAGTTAAATGAAGTATTATGTAATCAAAATTTTACAGAAATATCAACGCTTTAAGAGACACATGCAAATATATTGCATTAATCGAAAATGTATATACTGCATATACGAGCAATTCGATGTAAACAAAGTTTCTAAATCTTTTATTATAATCATAATTCTGCAAAGGAAACATAAAACTGACTACCGAAATGAAACCCTTCATAGATATAAAACACATTAAAAACATAAGAACTACAATTAAAAGTTTTGAATGGAAACTACAAAATGTCTTTACAAAGCAGGCTGAACATAAATACAACACCTAATATAAAACACCCAGTTCCAGTAAAAATCTTAACACATTTCTTTTGATGAAAATACTGAAAAATATTTAAAGTAAAAGAACGAAAATATAATTCCTACAACATTGCAACAACATGAGACAATTGTCTAAAAATTCCATACTAATGACGCTAAAATCGATTATAGAAAGAATGAATAACAGACAAACCCAACAGATAAGGAAACATTAAAGTCACATGACTAGATTACTTAATGTTGAAGTTTACGAAATATCATACATCAATGCAAATTTAAGTATTGAATAAATGGGTAGAGTTACTTCGTAAGCAAAGAATGCTGTCCAACATCATACGTGGATTTAATTTATCAAATACTAAATGAAGTTAGTTCTGGATTACGCGAGTAGAGTAAGACAATGAAAAGAACATGCTACTCTTTAAATTACACATTACAATACTTAAAAACATTCGCATAAGCTAATTGCTTTACAAGTACGATTTCAAAGCAGCAAATCACCGTCGTTTTCAAATACCAAATTTTAGCAAAATTGGCGACAGCATAGTTTATAATTATCTATACACATTTGATTTGTGAATAACAAAATCAATAGAGAAAGCAACTTGTGTAAACGGACTATAATTTATCTATTTTAACTATGCACGCGAGTGTGAAGAAATGTTTACGTCTTTGATTCAGTAATAGTAAACAGAAGACAAAAGAGTATGTGGGTATTTACTATCAACTATTTGACATCTAATGCATTTTCAGGTCTTACCTTCTAAACATCCTCTAAAAATGTAGATCACAAAATTACTTTAGCAAGAAGCATCATTTGATTTCAGCTGAAGAATTGAAGTATCTCATTCGAGATCTAGAATGAACACTATTTTGTATCTGAGGGGAAGGAATTCTTACATTATCAAGCCATTATTGTTATCCAATAATTATCTAACACATCAATTATGAATATTGGTAGTTTAGGCTAGCATATTCTGGATTTTCCCATCAAGATCGACCTTCAATAAAGACTGTATCAACACACTGTGTGGTGCATACTTTGCAGCACATTCGCAATTGTATGAAATATATTTAAAACAAAGGGGCTATTCGCGTTTACTATGTCATAATTAGGACCTCTCAAAAATCATAAACACACCCCTGAGTTTAAACTAAGCCCCTTAAATTTAGGATTAAAAGACAATGTTATAAATATAAGACGTAGATTGAATACTTATATGCGATACAAGATTGTTTGTATTTAAGTTGCTTTCCAGTTTAAAAGACCTTAGTTTGATGAATTGCACTTCTTTATCTTTGAATTGTCACAATATATTTCCACATATTTCCAAACAAATTTGCGTAGAAAAAGCAGTTATTGCTCAAAATAATTCATAACCGTATACAACATAACCAGTATATATTCCAAAAAGCTAAGGCTGCTTAAATTTTATATTTATTAACTATATTATGAACAGTAACATCAAGTCAACTTAATACTCTGAAATGTTTGTAGATTACCGGGGAACTAATACAGTAGAATACGCACAAGATGCTAACTCGAATTATCAATAGTCTCAAATATATAGGTTGCAGTATAATTTGACAAGCTGAATGTTAAATTTTCAGGAACCAAATCAATATAATTTTTCAAAAAGCATATCTACTCGATGCAAATAGTTGTAGAAAACACTTATAAGACAAATGAAAATATTGAAAACAATTGACGTCATCTACAAATGCACAGCATTAAATAAAATCTGCTTATGCAGAGCTTGCTTTAGTATGCCATCCCAATTATTAGTACAATTCATAGAAATTCTATTGTATAAAATATAAATCATAACCGAAAATTTCATACCGAAATTTATGTGCCATACCAAAAATCTAAAATCTAAATAAAAGAATGTTTGTCATATATTTTCAATTACAATTAGTACATTTTAAAGAAGTAATGCTAACAACTTCCAATGAAGATAAAAACCGAGAATAACAATAGAAGCAAATTACCATATATTTACTCATAGCAAGAGTTACTTGAAAAAGTACAATTAAACACAGAGCTCTGCGAGTAGATAAAATTTTGCCTTAAATTTCAAGTGGGGCTTACTAATACTATTTTAAGATTAAAAAGTAAAAATAAGCTGCGAATTACAATATATTGATAGATCTATTGTCAATTGAAAGCATGAAATTGATATTTATTATTAATGAAAATATATTGCAATTCCGAATCCGATCCAAAACTTGACTTAGTACTCCACAAGTCCTAGATAAAAATTACACAATCATGTATCGTAGTAAAATTTACATTAATATTAATATTTTATTGAATATAAATGTTATAATTTATTCTAAACAATCTTATAAATCATGAATGGAAATTAAGCTTAAACATAGAGAACCTGCACATACCACAGCAATTACTTTAGTATATCTTCAAAAAACATTTTTTACATTATTTTAAAAATAAAAGATTTTTTAAATTCTTTTATATTTAAAGAAACAGTGAGAATCAGAAAATTACATCTGTTTGTTACTTAAAAACACTGCCTAAAAACGGTCTAAATAAGTGGATAGTGTCATAGAGTTTGTAGTCAACCTTGCGTATTATTGTCGATAACGGGTGAAAAGATCTGACGATGGAAACTAAGCAAATAGTGGTTTATGTCAATCAAAATTCCCTAAATAATCAACGGAATGAAAATTGTATTGCCGAGAATTTGCAATTCACAGCACGTAAAAATGAGCCGGATTAGCATGCTAAAAAATAAGCGGATACTTCCATGTATAGTTTAGCAAGAGCATTGACAGATAGGCAGTCGCTCCTTATCAATCTATGAATATTGTTCTAAAATTGGAATAAAAAAATTTCTCTTATTGAGTTTATCGTAGAGCTCTACCGATTTTCCGCTGTTGAGCGGAAATTTGATCGAATTACACCAGATCTAAATGCAACTTAAGATAGTTATTGCCTTTGCAAGCATGCCGCGTCATTAGTATATTTGCATAAGACACTACTGCATATGTCTGAAGGGCGTCATACACTAAACTAAACAAAATGGGACCAAATTAGTTTCCTGGGGGAACCTTTGGCCATTGCACAAGACAAATTGAAGCCTTTGCTCGTTAGGAAATACATAACATGACATATGATTGAAAATTTTGCAGTAATTAAATTACTGTGAATTACTTGTATTTGTACATTCATGACGTTCTTCTCAAGCTTCCCCCTTCCGATAAAACTATAATTCTTGGTGATTTCAACATTCCTTACCACAACTGGGACATTTTTCCTGCTTATCCATTATATGAATACCCAAATTTTTTAAACTTTCTTAATACTAATGGTTTTACTCAACACATTTCTGCCCCCACTCACAAGGCCGGGAACATCCTGGATCTTATTTTCACTAACTTCGATGGTGTTAACAATATTCAAATCACGCAACCCTCGATCAGTGACCATTCCAATATTCTGTTTAATGTTAATATACACAAAAACACTACTTTCTCATGCAGCAACCCTCGCCTCTATATTGCCAATGCACGAATCAGTGAAATGGAACACGTTCTCTCCACCACGTTTTTCAGCTTCGCTATCAATATTAATTCCCCTGAATTTAGCCATCAGTGGCTAACCTCATTTAATGATATCCTCAGTAATCACGTACCTGTCAGACGCAGTAAACGTCGCTCTGTGCCCTCTTATTATACTTCTCATACAATCCATTGTCTTAACAAATTCTACTCTAGCCAACGCAACTATTACCTGCCACGCGACCGTATTATTTTGCTGAAGAAGGGCGTTCTAGAGTCTATCAATCTGGACACATCCTGTTTTCTAGATAATTTTTTAAACAATAACTCATCCATAAACGACTGGTTTAAACTTATTAAGAACTTTGGCCATAACACTTCCTACCCAAGTATAATGACTTATAAAGACAAAAAACTTTCCTGCTCTACAGATATTTCTAATGCGTTTAATGATTACTTTTGCAGTGTCTTCAAAACTCCGTCTGCTTAAAAGATTGCAATAATGGCTCTGGTCCTGATAATATTCCTGGTAACATCATCATGGAAATTGCCAATCCTCTTAGCGTTCACTTCCTACAATTGACGAAGCATATTCTCTCTAACTGTAACTACCCTGCTTCCTGGAAATTAACCGATGTTAAACCCCTTTACAAGAAAGGTAATAAAAACGACGTCAGCAGCTATCGCCCCATCGCCAGCCTTTCTAAGCTCTCACTGTGTATGGCAAAGTTAATTTTCAAACGTTTATACGATTTTGTCCGTCTCAAGATCTGTCATAGTCAGCATGGGTTTGTGAAGGGAAAATCAACGGTCACGCAACTGCTACTTCATCTGAAATTTCTCTATGACAACCTTGATAACAATATTGACGTTTT
>CABFPE010000307.1:495970-506263 GCA_900660155.1 Hofstenia miamia
GATCCCATAGGCCAGAGAATTCACCTCCACTTGAAAAAAAGTAAGCAAATGCCATATCTGTTGTTATATGTTGTTATATATATATATATATATATATATATGTGTGTATATATATATATATATATATATATATATATATATATATATATATATATATATTACCATACTACGGATTAGCAGTAATTTCATTTCAAGGAAGACTATTTGTCATTTTAAGTGTAACGATAAAGAATATTTAATTAGTACCAAAGAGGTACGTATGGTGTTTATTAAAATGTCACAATGTGGCGACTGGATGTATAAATATGTGTAATTTACCTGTGCAATGTATTTGTTTGAAATAATTTTATTTCAAAGGTTTCTTCATCTCGAGGTTCACTTCTATCTACACTGCAATTTGAGAACTGTCGCAAAGTCGCTCATTTGAACACCAATTTTCACATAGGGTCTCGGCTACTATATTCAGGCAGTAATATTTTGTTAATCGATTGAGCTCGCAGATCAGCTCAACGTCGTCAACCGCCGCGTACATCCGATGGATCTGCTTATACCTATCTGTCATTTCTTGCTTTAAACTATTGATCTGGCATGTCTTGCTCGCGAGGAATTTTAATTTTTTTAAATAACCGCTGTGAACGAATGAGACGGTTTTCTCTGATCTTTGCAGACATATTGACATATCCTCATTTCATTACATAGGACTTGTATCATATGTCTTGATATGCAACTGTTTTGATTGGCGATTGCGACACGTGTAGTTCGTGGCAAGGGATTTCCTGTGAGAATTCTCCAGCTGTAATGGTGTCTGAACGTCGAGAATGCTTTTTTTAGCTTTGACACGGAACATTGTACAAATGATCTTGAAATATTCAGAAAATCACTGTAATTTGCATTTATTGCAATTATGCCCGCATGCCTTTATATCATTTTCATGGAATGGTAAAAATTGTTTTTTATTTTTAAATATATTGATTGACCTAAATTCAAACTAGCAACATGTGTCTTTTATTAATGATATACACAGTAAATGAGTTTTTCATTGCAATATTACATCGAACATTGAGAGTGAACTTCCAATAGTATTATATATCTAGAACGTATCACTATTTTATAGACTGCAACTAATGTTATTATGGATAATTAAATTGTACTATACATGTACAGGGTGTGTCAAAAGTAGCTCGACTTTCCAAATTACAATAACTTTTTATTTATATGAAACCAAGCAATAATTAATGTAAATAAACAAACTCTAATAAGGGGAATTACAGATATATTAAAACAAATGTTCGAATAGGCCTCCATTCTGCTCAATAGTAAGTTCACATCTTGGTATCATATTCTGGAGAACTCGATATAATTCATCAATGTTAAATGAATCAACTTATTGCATGGTGCGCCTCTTTAAATCATCCAGGTTGTTTGGAATGTATGTATGATATACAGGGGCCTTTAGAGTAGACCACAAATAAAAGTCAAGTGGACTTGCCGAGGGTTCTCAGACGCCCATATGGTACAATTGTGACAGTTGACCATTCTATCCATAGAAAAATATGCCTCATCTGACAGAAGCACATTATTGAGCAAATTAGCATACCACATGCTTAAAGAATTCGACAGACACTTTTCTTTGGAATAATAGTAGCTGCAGCAATAAAAGAAGAACTTGCATGGCCATGCACATTTGTATCTTGCAGAGTTTCCGGGCTTTTTGAAGCAATGGTCTCCCTGATTTAGCAGCATTCTGAAAGGATTTTGTCTTTTCAAATTTTATTATCATGTTAGTGATAGCTGTAATAGAAAAAATGTCTTTGTGAAGGTGGTGTGCTGTTTTGTATGCACGTAAGACCGCTGTTGCATTATCTCAATTTTTGTAGTATAGTTTTAATATTCCAGTCTAGTGTGTAAATTCATGTCTAAAGTACTGAAAAATAACAAAATGGTTATGCATAACATAAATTCCCTTTATATAGTTATAAGATGACGAAATATTTCATCATCTTTTCTGTGATTGGTTGAATTTTTTTAGTTAGTTTAAGAGTAAAGTTACTTTTGACACACCCTTATTTGACTTCAAAACAATTTTCAAATTACCCACTAAAATTATAAAATCGCATTATTGTAGGAATGTTTGTTCTACTGATATTGAACTGTCTAACATTAATAACTAGGAGGAAAAATTTGAACAATAAATAATGGGGTATAAACTCAAATGCGGTTTATTAAATAGTGTTTACCCTCATTCATAATTGAAAGCAGTTTAAATTCATTATTGACAATTCTAAATCCTCGGCTCCATGGAATGATTTTCTAAGTTCATCTTGATTCATTAGGCTACAATCAATGGAGCAAAAGCAGTGTCGTCACATTTTCCTGCTCTCCTTTGTGTGGACGTAGTACCTCTTTATGCATGTGTGCAGGAATTTAAAAATATGTATTCCTAACTACCATATAAATAATCTCTGGTATTCTCAGTTTGTGATTATATTATATACAGATTTTGGTCTCATTAAAAAGTAATGACTGGTTTACATTTAATTTTTAATTAGTTCACTGTATTTTAGAATCCTTTTAACTCTTAATTTAGACCCAAGAAATGGCCTCAACTTTAGAAAAAATTGCGTCAGCGTTCGAATGTTCACTGATTGAGAATACTCTTATGTATTCACTTTCTCAGCATCGCATTGAAGGCGAGAAATCAATTCTTTTAAACGGCACTAAGGATGCCAAGTACGGTTATGCTTGTTTTATATGATTCAATTATTTGTTTTTTGTATATTAATGCATTTGCAATAGAGTACCTACATATATGTGGTCAGTGGCGTCGCGTCTTTAGGGGCCCGGCCCACTAGAAATGCTTTTAAAATATACTTAAAACTCTAAATGTTTGAAGAGAACAGAAATTTGAATATTATGAAGTGATTGAAATTAAATAATACGTTTAATATAGAACGTTGCATATTAAGAAATTGCGATTGCCGTCTCAAGCTCAATATCTATCTAGAAACGACGGAGCTAGATGTAATAATGATATCGAGATGTGCTACGCATTCGCTTAAAGATTTCTTCGTGCTAACGCGACGCGTGATGAAATCAATCACCGTGCAAATAATTGCTTTTCGTGGGCCTTTAGCTATGGGCCCTTCGAGAATATTATTGGCTAACAAAGAATTCGGTATTGAAAGAGTTCCGCATTTTGTTTATACTACACTGTTGGTAAAAACACATTGCGATTTAGAATTCGTTCAACTGCTACCAATTTAATAGGGCCTCCATAACATGATATCAGTGAACAATTATAAAATATATTTAATTTTCATCTAGAAAATCATTTGGCTCTTCTCATTAGAGATGAGCGCGGTACAGGTTTTGTAAAATTATTTCCACCGCCGAGAAAAACAATTTCACCGCTAACCACCGCAATGGCTGTTTTTACCACAAACCAACGCAATGAATGAAATTTTACCGCGGTATATCGCAAAATTGTCGATTTTTATCTTTGTAAGAAAAGATAAATATTTCTGAATTTTTTTATAGTTATGGCTCATTCGTAGAAAAGTCCAAAGACAATTTTGTCAATTCATTCTATTTTATTAGGGTAGTATCCAATTCTCCATGAAATATGCAAAAAAATTCCTTTAATATTTTGTGTATGAAGTCTATAAATTTTGCTTCAGAAATCCTTAGGGATTTTCAAACTTGAAACAAAACACGTTATCTGTATGACCTTTGTGCCACCGCAAGTTGTTTCAGTTCTACCGCTATCCACCGCAATTGTGTAAATCGCAGTATTACCGCACCGCACTCTTCTCTACTTCTCATAGTTTCATGCAGGGATGTATAATATTGTATTGCAATATTTTATCAAAAAAATGTATTATCTAAAATTGTTCGGCTGCAAAATGAACTGTTTAAATTGGTTTGTTTCTACATATTGCTAATTTGAAAGAAATTATTTCAGATTGAAATATTATTCCTTTCCTAATAATGGATAACATCTTCATTGGCAGCTTTAATCAATCAGAATTCTTTGTTTGGAATAATGTCTGTCTTTTCAGAGTATTGAGAGTAAGTTTTTCTTTAAGCTGCAAAATGTGCGTCCGTAAATCTATCTTAACACGACAAAATTATTGTAAATATATTATTTCTACATTTTCCCTAAAAATTATTTTTTGAAATATTGGCAACCATTCGTTTGACAATCATTCATTGTGCGCCTCCACCCCTGCTTATTGCATGCATTCTTGACTACATATAGACATTTACTTTTGAGCAAATATTTTCCAAATTGTTGACTCTATAATTTTGCTTAGTGTTAATTCTGTGAATATCTCCAGAATTATGCCTTAATTTTCACAGTGATATACAAGAGGAGATGATGAATTTGGTCAATCTAATCTTCAGGCGTCATTTTGAAAAATTGCATGGCTGAGCTTTATCATGATAAAATGTTAGGAAATCAAGGCACATAACCAGTTGTTTGTAAAAACGATTAAAATCGAATTATAGATATTACTGTTAATTGTTTTGGTATCATATACATGTACTAGACCAAAAACGCCACATAACTTCTGGATATCAATGAATTAAATGTAATAGCACAAACATGGCCCACTGAATTGGCCATGTAGGAAATTAAAATGTGTATGGTATCTAGCCATAGATATCTCGATTTCGCATTGCAAAATATATACAGGTGTACATAAAATAATGTTGAATTAACATGAAATTTGTTTTATTTAAAAATTTTTTTGAATTTTTTATATCAGGTGGCTCCTTGTCTAAAATTTTCGGCGCTACGCCGCTGTATGTGGTGGAGGCTGTGAACTGAGAATTTCTACTTATAAAAACAACTATTATTTGTTGACATGACCTGTACACAAAGATTTCGGATTACAGATTTTACTCATTCGTTAAAAGCTCCGTTCTCTGATTCAATATTAGCTCATGCAGTGTTTTTTAAAAATTTTAAACCCTTCCTTAGACTTCTATGATTTCTTCTTTTCACTTTTCCCTGCGCATCCTTTCTCTTGTCTAAATAATTAAAAACCAAATATACGGGGCACAAATCTAGTGGAATTGAAAAATTCGATCTGGCGGCTTTTGCCAGATTTCTGCACTAATGTCATTCCCAATTGTAAGTTCTGTGCGCCACGTGCATTTGATGGTTTTTGGCAATGCGAATCATAGTAAAACTATATTCTTTGTGTTATTTAATGTTTCAATTAGTTTCTTGTATAGAACACTAAAGCATACACACAAGTTCGTTACTGTGTAGAGCTGCAGGAAATCTCAATGTATTGCAAAAATATACCATTAAAATGCATTAATCATATTGGTATTATTTTCAAAGATTTTTTAACTAGAAAACGTAGATTAAAATGTGCCTTCTGTTCCACCAGCATTATTCTTTAAACAAACTCTCTAGGGCACTGAAGTAGTGCACGCATACTTGTTTAGTTTGATATTCGATTGTAAACTGCATGACACAAATATATCTATTTGATTAAGTGATATGTATCGTTACATATGCATAAGGACAATTACCTCTGCATTTTACAATTGGCACGGTTTATTGAAAATTCTGCATTTTAATACATATGGACTAAAATATTCACATAATTGAAAGTATTTATGAGAACTTAAAAATCCAACTACATGATTTATTTGCAATTTCTTAATTTTCTTTTTCAGTACCTTAATCTTGATGTTACTGACACTCCGCCCCGCTCAAAAGTTTAATTTCAAAATCAAGTTTTATTAATGTTGGCTTTTTTTGTGTGAGAACGCCTAGATTTAATTGTTTTACACTCCCTTTGAATAGATTATTTCGAATGTGTATATAATCAATTTACCATGCAATAAGCAACTACATCGAAACAATTTTTAATTTTGAAAGTTCAAACTTTTAAAGCAATGACGTCAAAAAATTGTAAAGGAATATTTAGCCCTTTCGATCCCCTTTTGAAATTTTATTTTAAATAGTTTCATTTTGTTGTTCGCCAATAAGAGCTTCAAAATAATTAATTTAACTAAATTTGTTATAGATTAATATCAAAGTGAGAGACAGGTCATGGCCATTGAAAAAATCACTATTTAAATAGAAATGATGTTTTCATATTAAATCCAAAAATTAATTGACAAAAATTGAATGTATTAAGATGCAGTCTGCAAATGAATAAAGGACAATCCAAATTAACAATACTAAAATTACTGAAAACTTCGCGCATTTTTTTCAAAACTTATGGTTAGTGCTGTGCTGCAATTTTTTAATAACAGAATCATAAATCTGTGATGTATTCTACAAGGAAAATCGTTAAATATTTAAATGAATTCATTATTTTGAAAATTTAAGTAAATTAAGTGAAATAATAAGCAAAACTTAGCAATTTAATCATTGTGAAAACCCGCCACAAGTTATATCATTCCATGGCGTTCCATACGGCTTTTCGTGGAAAACCAGCATTAAAGACCAAGCGTTTAATTTCTCTTTGATCATATTGATTGATTTCAAGGTGTTCTAAACTGAGTAATCGGTCTCCGTTACCATACAATTGACACATTGATGATTATTTTTATGTTCAGGGAATTCTTCAATGACATTGAGTTCGCATAATAATTTTGTGTGATCATTTAGAAGAGTTTTAAATCCATCACTTTCGTAAAAAAACCGAGACAAATGTACTTATGTTGACAATTTATGTCAATTTCTAGCAGAGAAATTGAAAAATGAACAAATGAATTGCACGGCAACTGTACTCCCTTACTGACTCCAATGCTTAGCGCTTTTTTCAATGCTTTGAATTCAGTGGTGGTGATACTTACTTAGCTATTTTTAAAAATTTTCGCAAGAAAGTAATGACTCCTAGTTAATCTTATCAATGACAACTTTATCCATATCACATTTCCGAATGCCAGTATAAGGAATTGCACATTTACAATTTTTGAAGAAGAGCTGGAATAGTGCGTTCCATTATGAAATTTTAGACTGTTTTACAGATTATTTGGGAAAAGCGAGGTAAGGGTTAAATTGGCGAGGTAAGGGTTAAATTGGCGTAAATATATATTTAATCCTTATCTGAAGAACTTGTCTATATCTCCCCATTTGCCTGGGAAGATTATTTGCTTCGTCATGTCCAATTCATGAAAATTAATTTGTTTGCTTTCTTCATCAATCCAATTGTCTATAATAGATTTTATCAAGCTACAAATATCGCGCATAGGAGACATCACCTTTTTTACAAGAATTTTTAGCTCGCGAATTTTCACTTGATTTAGAAAAATATTATAAAATTAAGTTTTAAAAAGCTACTAGAATTTAGTTCAAAAATTGCGAACGGACTCCACCATCTTACTTGCGACTTTTTAATGAAAGCATTACGACATTTTCAAGTTTATAGTTCTTTTCGGTTCGTAGTTCAAATTTCACTTACATGAAGAATTCATTGCTAAGAAAATAGTCTAAAGTGCGAATGCTCAAAACCCGAGTATACAGTATGTTTTCTTCCCATATTGTAATCAGCTAGAATCAGGGGCGTACGCAGGATTTTCTGACGGGGCATCATCATTACCCAATGCGGGGCGAAAATTTTTGAAAATATTGAAAAAATAGACCCTAACAATGCATTTCACGATCCTAGATTTAAAATTTTTCAATTTTTTACGAAAAAGTTTTTGATTTATCCAGTCAAAATCAAATTTGGAAACGTAACGGGGGGACATTCTACCATGTCCCCTCTCCTCGTACGCCACTGCCGAGAATTAATCGGTCCTCGCTATGATGGTCTTTCTTGTTCACATGAATAAGTATCAATATTTACGCGTAGGTTTAGAAACTTTCAATAATTACACTATCAAATGTATAGTACATACAGTATATTCA
This sequence comes from Hofstenia miamia, assembly GCA_900660155.1. Taxonomy (NCBI): domain Eukaryota; kingdom Metazoa; phylum Xenacoelomorpha; order Acoela; family Hofsteniidae; genus Hofstenia; species Hofstenia miamia. Next base: position 503,853 of record CABFPE010000307.1, read on the forward strand.
ACTATCAAAGTTTATAAAAGTGTTTTTCATTTACATGTTTTCATCAAGCTTTTTGATACTTTGGCTTGATTTATCATTCATGCATTAACAGATGCACTTGACAAGCATTTATAGATTACTAACTATATAAAACCACGTATTTAACTTTTCGCTACCTATTGAACGATCATCGACTCAACTTACAAAACAGATGCTATAATTGTCATGTGTCATTTAGTTAAAAGAATATAATGCACAATTGCAAAATTAATTAGTCTCATTCCACTGCTGTCTTATTTTTTGTGTGAAATTCTACATTTGGAAGCCACGGTGGAGAGTGTTTGCTTGAACCCTCTTGAATATTTGGAAATTCTGTGTAGCGAATTGAATTTATTGTCATTCTAAGTTCATGGGAAATTTATAGTCTGATGCGGGCGGGGGATAATGCGAAATGCGAAAAGTAGAATTTATTGAAATTGCTAGAATCTAATAGCATTCTGTAAACAGTCGATCAGTTAAAATGACCTATTTTTGGTTATGTACTTGATGAAAAGTGAAATTTGTGGAACCACTTAGGTTTCTTTATGACGAAGTCGTATTTTACTATATGCATATTTATGCCTTCAGTTTCTGACATTGAGAGGCTTGGTAGGTTTACAATTAAAAAATCTTGCAGTGTTTGTTTTACAAAGCACTTTATATTAGGTATGTTATCGATTAGCTGAAAGAATTTCTAACAAATGGGATTGTATTATTAATTGCTATGAAGTATTCAAATCCTCACTATTTAATTAAATGGGAATGTTCGTTAATAGTATATTTGCGTTTAATTAGGAAGGACCATACTCAACCGGAAATAGAAGAATTTGACGTGTACGCTTTGGATGTGCTTATGACAACTGGAAAAGGTAAAGTTCGACCAACTGAATTTGACACCACTGTCTACAAATTTGAAGATACACATTACAGCCTAAAGCAAAAACGCAGTCGACGTATTAATTTTTCAAACAACACACAAATTATTTAAAAATTTAGATTTCTTTTCTTATGCTTCCCAGGCATTCGGGCTTCTTCCCTTTACACTTAGGTAAGCAAAATATCACTGTCGTCGTTACTAAGACAAGAAATAATTTAGACATTTTGAGAAAGACGCACAGAATGTGCAACAACCTATTCAAAGTAAAGCTAAGGGGGATTCAAAGCAGGTGGAGATGCCGGATTTCGTATCCGCCAAATTTGGATTAAAAGAATGCAGGGAACATATGTTAGCTAGCCCTTTCGATGTAACTCAAGCTGAAAATGGTTAATTTTAGTAGTTTTCTAATTTTTTGCATATTTTCAACGATTTTTGTTTTTAAATTCAATTTATTTTAGGAGAGTTTGTTGCACAGTTTAAGAGCACCGTGCTAGTATTTGAAAAAGGACCTGAGCGGATTACAACATATCTCCCATATCTGGATTTAAGTAAAGTTAAATCTGAGCATTCCATCAAAGACGAAACAATTTTGGTAAATGTTTTGTTTTTTATTCCTTCAAGATTTTCATCATTTGTTTCTTTTCATTTAAAGTAGTTATACCGAAATCTGCTACATATTCATTTATATTTTCTTTACCAAATCCTTCCAGATCTCTTAACAGAAATCATTACGGAAGATATTTTTTACCAATTCTGATGCTTAGAGTTATACATGTACATGTAATTTCATATTTTTGGTGTCCTGACGTCATAATGGACGCTGATGTAGGAAATTGACCCTAATATCACAAAATTGGAAAATATGTTCTTTTAACACATCTGCACTGAAATGTGGCAATGTCATAGCTATCATAACTAGGTACAAATATGTCCATTGTATATCCAATTCATATGATATGTAAACAACATTAACAGTAGAACTTATTGATCGCACGATCAAATTCATAAAATATTGGTTTTGTGGATAACATTCATAAAACTTATATCAGAGTTAGTGGTACATTTTCCTAGTATGGTTTAGAAATAAAAATGACGACAGACAAATTAGACATATAAAATTATTTCCCAAGGAAGTGCTGAGGAAGCACATCCCGGTCGAGATAGGGTTAAATCGTGCTCAATGTGTAAAGGGTTTTTAAAGATGTTTAGATGACGAGAATGATCAATTGATTTAAACTTTTTCTGAAAAATTGCATTGTAGTTATTTTTGTTTACTTATTTTATTTTATATATTAAATATCAATAGCTCAATGTGTACAGAGAGTTTTTAATGATGTTTAGATGACGAGAATGATCAAATGATTTAAACTTTTTCTGAAAAATTGCATTGTAGTTATTTTTGTTTACTTTTATTTTATATTTTAAATAACAATACCTCACGGTATAAAGGTTTTTTAATGATGCTTAGATGACAAGAATGATAAACTGATTTAAACTTTTTCTGAAAAATTGCATT
>CABFPE010000307.1:518032-537482 GCA_900660155.1 Hofstenia miamia
GTTAATAGTGTTATTTTTTGCATTCAATCGATCGTAATAAGAATCGTAATCTAAAATCGGACCAGGGTTCTTTTCAATGCCATGAAGAATTAATAATAAGGAAAAAAATATTGAGATACTTAGTAATTTTTTAAAGCTGATAAACACGATGAAGATGTTTTTGTTGTTATTAGGAGGATAATGATGTTATTTATAATAGCATAATTTTATTCTTTTTATATTCAAAACATGGGTAGTTTCATATTTTTTATGACAATAAAATAAGTTAAATAACAAAAAAAGGATTAACAATTTTGAATGAAAATAATTTTTAGCATTTAGATGATGAAATTTCCATAGCCTGAGCGTCGTTAGTAAATGCACAAAATATAAATAGCAGTTTACAATTTGCAGTGTGTATTCAACTCATACAAAGTACGGCCCTATGGTTCTAAAAATTGTAAAACGGTAATTGTTTTCTTCTTAAATGATTTGCACATCGAGCTGATGTATGGTTTAAAATGTTAATTGGACTTAAAGTTCTTTGATGTCAGAATAAACCATTGAAATATTTTGGTTGTAATCCAAGTATTATGAATATTTTGGTTGTAATTATTTATTTTAGAAAGTATAAATACATATTCCTTGTTTTAGAAAGTATAAATACATATTCCTTGTTACATAAATTATCAATTTTTTTTAGCTAAAACCATGAAAAAATTAGGAATACTTTGGATGGACCGGATTCGAACTGATAAAGCCATGTCAGAAATTGACTGGTGTAATGCCAATTACAACCATCCATATATCTAATTTACATTAAAGCTATGCATTGTTGCGTTAGGTGAACATTTTGTGTCTTAGAAAAATATGCAAAAGTTTAACAAAGCTAATTAGAATGCAGAAATGTTGAACATTTCCCTCATGTTAACTAGAACAATGTGTTTTTATGTTTTGAATTGTGAAATTATCCTTTTTCCATGTCGTTTATACAACCAACAAAATTATTTAATGTTTGTTCAAATCATTAAAATATTCTAGAACATATACATATAGATATATTTTTATAGCAATGACTAATGACTAGCTATTTGAATACCTTCTCCATGTGGGGAAATGGGAATCAGAAATAGTTTATGCCTTCAATTAATTGTAACGTCTCTTAGAGGGTATAACGCCTTCCTACCATATTTGTTATAACATTTGGTAATTACTATAATTCTTGTGTACACGCATAAAATATAGCGTGAATATTAGCAAAGCATGGTAATCAAACTTCAATAGAAATTGGAGATATAATCATACCATCATACAACAGAGAGATATTGATTAATTTTCATGTTAGAGGTATAAGGATCAGATGTACCAATGCATTTCAAACTAATAATTAAATTTATAACACATAGCATGGCTTTCTATTGTGTTAATCATTCACCATGAAAAAAATGAAATATACGCCATTATTAAACACATAAAGCCTTGGAGGGATAAATGAATTACAATGATAGATCGGATATATTTGAGCTACCATGTAAATAGATATAAATTTAAAAATTACTAGGGGATGCGGGTGTGCATCTGATCATTATATCTAGTAACACGTCAATAATTCGCTAAAACAACAAAAACCTATTAGTATGCCAACCATTCATTGCAAAAAAGGAAACTTCGCGGAAAATTTTTAGCGATGGAATTATATATTTAATGAAAAATCAGCAAAATTCTCGAGTGAGACAAAAACATTGTTCAATTTTTTCATGGATTGTGTGGTAATTTATTTGGCAATATAAATCTTGTTATAATTTCAATAACAAATATCATACTAATGTTGTTTAATTATGGAAATATGCTAGGATTTTATGGAAAGATATATCCAAACACAACAACCAATGCATACTATGAACGCGAGATATACGGTGGAACTCATGTTTTAATGGTACAAATCAATATTTTAGAACCTCAATTTGTTGGACGCACACTCCTACCCATATTGGATAAATTTCCTTGATGCTGAGATATGCTGTAAAACAAAGCACCTTCATGAAAAAACGAAATCCAATGTATAAACCTGTGTCACGATCATATATTGATGGAATAAACGTAAAGTTTTGTAGCATTTGTGTAAACTCTATACATTTGTGTTTTTTAATTAAATAAATCTACCGATATTATTTTTCCGATTTGCAAAATGTAACACATTGTTCAGTTTTTATGGGGATTGAGTCAAGGTTGGTTGAATTTCTCCACCATGGGTAAGTTATTTTTACAATTAAATAATACGATTAAATGAAAAATGATTTCTTGTACATGTTTAACGTCAATAAAAATTTCCTGGCAAGACTTAATTTGCAAAATGAAAACACTATATATATATTATCAATGCAATGTGTAAAGAAACTAAATTACAAAATGAAAAAACAATAGCAAAAACTGTAAAATGAATTTCTTCCTTCATAGCATTAAAACGCCAACTCCTTCACAACTGGTAACAAATAATTTGATGTTGGGAAAGAATACATATTGACATTATCGTGATAAATTCATCTTTTGCTTGAGTAAAGTGTCGGATGCTTTTTTAACAGTAATTTGTTTTTGGTCAAACACTATAATTCAAATCTCTCAGCAAAGAAATGAATTGCAAGAAAAATAAATTAGCAAAATAATTAACTTGAAAAAATAAATTTACCAAAAAATTTACAATAAATTAGTAAAATAGAATTAATTTTTAAAATAGTGCTGATGTTTTCAAAATTTCTTTGTTTTTTGTTCTATTTTACTTGACATGTCGTAGTAATACATGGTTTCAGTTTTTAATGATGAACACATAATTTAAAGCATTTTTCGCCTCAATTAAGGAAGTTTTCACTTTAAAAGATTTTGTTTATCGAAAATCATCTTGGCACGGAGAAGATTGAAAGTGCTAATAGTTTTCAGAGTAGTGAATTCGAGTGGATTTTTCATTATAAATGTTAAAAGATCCAATTAACTAACTTTGTTTAACAATTTACAAACATTTGCACGTTTAAAGTGGTGAGTACATCATGGAGTTTACAAATTTGACAATTGGAAATCATATCTAATGATGGAAAAAATATAAACTACGAATAACGAATGTGTAATCATATTTACGCATTAAAGTTACAAAGCAGAAAACCATAGTGATGTATGTAGCTACGCATCAATCATGATGCCTTGTTTGAAATCTAGCATGTTTTTTGAGTTGTGTGAAATGCTTACAACAGCATTTACTATTTTAAAGAACTATTCATTTGTTGGATGACGAAATATACATTATTGCGGTACGTCAATAAAGGGAAAATTTTGACTGTCTCCCTCATCATATCCAAATGCATTCAACTGGTATAAACGCAATTTCATAACATTCGCTTTACAGAAGGAAACCTTACAACAAATAAATGATTACTTTTATTGAATCTCTGAATTTGTTGTGTAGAAATGTAACAGTGTTTTGGGCATACAAGTAATTTTGGATGGGTGAATTAATGTATTACTATTATGGATACATCAGCTTACTTAAATGATGTTTGTATTTCAAAATTCTTAGTGACTTGTCTTCTAATTACCAACCATTTGGATTTTTGCATCTGAATAATACGCCATTAACTAGCTTTGTTTACCTATTTACAAACATTTTACGCGTTTAGAATGGTTAATTCAACATGGAAACATGGGTAAATTTGGAAGAATAATTAATGCATGACTATTATTGATACATCAGCTTATAATGTACTGAATAATCTGGATAACAAGTTTGGGCGTCGTGATTTCCCATGTCAACTACGAAAAATAAATGGTGATACTTCTGTGAAATTTTCCTAAATGAGGTGAAGTTCTGTACAACAATTTGGTCTGCAGAAAAAACAGCTCATATACAATACGTTTTGTTTCATATGTAATTCCTAAGCACAGTGAATATTTATTCCATTTTTTATTTGGATATTGGTGAAAACGAACTTGCCTTTGTTTTGCATATCAGACATTTCAATTTTTATTGATTTATCAATGGTATAATTCATATGCTTTGGCGGATATTTCTATCAAGTTTTTGAAAATGTACGTCTATTTCACAATGCTATAGTGTTTAAGTTTAGCAGAATATTTCTCCACTTTGTATTATCAAAAATGGGTTAAAATAGTGTGTTTAGAAATGAAAATGTTGTTTTCGTAAATGAAATAGTGTGTTTTGAAAACAAAGTGAAGACTTTTTGAAAAAAATTCCCGAAAAGCGAGTTAAACATTGTACTTGCAAGCTATCGAAATTATGAAAAATATTCATTGGTTGAAAAACCGTGATATGATAAAATGTGTTAACAAGGAATTTTGACAAAAACGAAATGCAGTTTTTTTGTATGTTTTCCCAAATTACATTGTACGTGCAATCATTCGAAATCATTCAAAAAAACAAAATGTAATGTGTTTTAACGAGGTATATTAACAAAATGCAATGTAATGTATGCAAACAAGTGTGATATACCCATGTATATTAACAAACAATGAAATCAGTCATTATATCAAAACAGTGTAAACTATTTGTTGGCCCCGACATGTAAATGAATCATCACGAAAATCAATCATTTTGTAAATATCATGAATCATTGCAAAATCAGCTCTTACAAACATTAATGAGTCATTAATTACATCGCCGCTAGATGGCATTGCAAACCCCCCAGGTCAATATTTGCGAATCTTCAGAGACCATGAGTCAGAGTGTCCAAAAAGTGATATTTGTCAGATCTCCTCTCCTTTATGTACACTACTTCTGTATGACATCTCAACTAAAAGAAAATGTTCATTAAATGGAATAAAATTATATTTTGTGTTGAAAACATTAAGTATATGTCCTTGATACAGCCTTACACAACTATCAGTTACTATGGAGTAGTCAATCTGCCCTGATTTGCTTATTGCAGCAAACCAAGGCAGTACATCCTATACAGGCAGATAGATGAAATATCAAAAAGGTTATAGCCTTTGTAAAATAATATACTTTTTGCAAAAGTCGTCAACTCGTAAAATGTAAGGAATTTCTGCAACAACAAGTAATAGCTAAGTGAGTTCCTCTAAATTCTCATCCCTGTCAAAATACTCATTTTCAGAATTTGACAATATTCTCACCCAGTTCGCAATGATCGATTTCGGTGGGTTAGGTTAAATTAATTTGGCTAATGAGTCACGTGAGTCACTCAAAATAAACGTAAATACTAAAAAGTACAGGCCTCAGAAGAAAATTTTTAAATTTTTTGCCAAGAATGTTGTTTCTCATTCTTACACTATTTCTTACCTTAACAGTAGTGGAAGGCCTTTCTGTGATATTCCATGCATACCCTTAATATACAGCTTAAATTCTTCTAAAGTGTATAAACCCATTGATCGTGGTATTTTAAATACAAAACTTGTACAATTTGAATTTTCTACTAAATGCTTATAACTCTTATCTAATTAGTTAAGTAATAATCGAACTTATTGAAGCTTTTCAAATTGTATTGAAATCAAAAAATGCGTTTTACAAGGTACAGTTTTAGGACCATTGCTTGATATTATATATTTTAGAGATTCAAGTAATGACACTAATTGTCATGTTATTCAATACGCTGATGACAGAATGGTATCTTGTTCAAATAAATAGACTCGAAATGCAATCAAAAGCATTGAAAACAACTGCGCTCAAATAGATCACTATTTGCGGCACTCAAATTGTGTGTTAATCCTACCAACACTTAACTCTCTATTATAGAAGAAAAATATTATAACATTCAAAATTGAAGTTGAAGGGCTCGGCAGCATACCGAAAAAATCGAAACCGCGGTTTTGACTCAAAACTGAAACCGAGTTGACAGGAAAAATTAAAAACCGAATTTTCGGGTTTCAGTAAAAAGTTTGATGCAAATACCAAAATACTTGTCAAATTGAAGTGTCATTGTATTTTAACGGACTACGTCTTTTTTATTCTTTTGAAAATATACCTTAAAACGCTTTACTTAGTCCTGATTCGATAGTAGTTAGCTAAAAACTGAAACATAGACCCAAACCGCGGTTTGAGGTGTAAAAAAACCAAACTCATTTTTTGGAAACCACCGATCATTAAGAAATATATACAATGATTATTGCTATCTTAATTACTCTTGAATATACATATCCAGTGGCGGCGTGCCACAGAGTTTTAACTGGGCCGCGATTTTAAGCCTGAGCCACTTAGGCCATTATCAGATTTGTCAGAGCCAAAATTTCAAAGCTCCGCTCGTTTAAATTTTGAGTAAGTTCCGCTCTGCTCGCCACACAAAATCTTTTAATGAGGCTCGTTTTAGCTCGATATTTTTTAAAAATATTTCGCTCAAAGAATTGTTTACATAGCTTTTCTTATTTTTTAACAAATATTTCTTAAATAAGATTATAAGAAAAATCTGGATAATCAAATTAACAAGCAGAACTATAAATTTGCTTTGCCAAGAATTGGCTCGTTTTGGGTTAGTTGTATATCAAATAATGTGCTTAAACTCGGCTCGTCTCGGCTAGGCTTGATTTGGCTTGCCTCATTAGAAGCTCGGTTCGTTGAAAAGTCTGGTCATTACCCAAGCCCAGCCCGTTGCAATTGGTAAAATTCAAGGCCAAGCCAGGCCCGGGCTAGTCATATCCAAAACCATTATAAGACTTTTTGTAAATAAATGAAATTGACTGGTGCTTGCTATTGCAAATGCAAATTTTGAGAAAATTGTAATTCTTGTAGTCGTGGATTTACTTTTTAAAATATAATTATTCAATTGAATAATTAGTTGATATAATATTGAAATGTAAGAGAAAGAATGTATATTATTAAAATATTAAACAATTATAAACCCGTTGTGCTGAAATGTCATACCCAGGCTCGGCCCGACCCTTTTCATTTTTATTTTTTCAGTCCAAGCCTGGCTCTGACTCAGCCCGGCCCGGTTACAACTCTGCCGTGTCACTAGGGTGCATGGCGTTCAGCACCACTAAAGATATTTTTAAATCTAAAAAAAATTTTAAACGCTGGATATTTTAGATGAATACAAATTTCAAGCTTTGACTTTATTTAAGCCTTAAATATACTATGCTGCTCTAATTTAGAAACTTCTATGGCCGTCTCAATATCAATCGCACTTGATATATTATCCTCTTTAGATTTTACTACTCATTTGCAAAATAACTAATTAACAAAGAGCTAAGGCCATTCGAGATGTTGGGCCCAATAAAATTATGATTATGAACAAACGTAGGAAAGTTTTATATAATGTCGCCTTTTATCATATCGGCCAGATAGAATCCTTATAAAATTTATAAATTTTAATTACCTTATATTAAAGAAAAAGAAATATCTATATTCAGAAATTGAACAATAAAGAGTACTGATAACGATTCTTAAAGCGCCAAGAAAAAATACAAACAAAATAAAACAAAAGAAACATTTACAAATAATATAATTAACTTGGGTTATGGTGATTAATTTATATCACATAAGATCTTATTTAAATTGTCGAAAACCGAAAATTATCATCTTCAAAAATTTAATATTGATGTTGGCATTGTTGACGAAAACTTAGTATATATTCCTCTATTGATACTGAGTATCTTTTCGTAGGATACGGTATTATTTAAATGACATTCCCTGAAGGAGAAACCCACTTAAAATGATTCTGAATGTTATCAAGTACATGACTGAAAAGAGATTTCAAAATTCGCGAGAAATATAGTTTTTAAATCTGATAGAAAATCTTTTTGAAAAATTGATTACTTTCAGTCTCAAATTCTTTAATCACGAAATTAAATACCTCAACTAGTAACTCAAAAAATCAAAATCAACTTGAAAACTTTTGCTTAAGGTCGATGAAACCTACATTAAAAAAGTCGTTAGAAAACGCGATGCCTGATGAAATCAATCTCCATTTAAATATATTGGTTTTCGAGGGACTTTTAGTGATAAGCCCCTTACGAAATTATTGGATAACAATGAATTCCATATTTGGAACTCTATATACTACGCTATGAAAACACATTGTGATTTAGAATGCTGTCAACCGGAACATATTATAGTATATTAACTGGCTTAGTGGTACCATAACCATATGATAAAAGATTTTCAAAATTTGCATTGGATTTCATCCCAAGCTTCTACCCAAAATGCCTCAACTCTGTGAACTCGCTTCGTATTCACGTAAATGTACAACAATAGATTTCTCGATTCCAAGTAATAAAATAAACAGATGTATAATGCATTTACAATGTTATGTTAAAATGAAATTATTTTTGTAATTATAAATCATTTATGCAAATTTTATATCAGGTGGCTTATTGTAATAGACAATACATGAATATATATACATATATAAATCTAAGAAATGAACAGCATTTTTACAAAATAAACTAGTTCAGTAAGTTCCAAATATCAAATTATTCAGAAATTTTCACTTAACATTTTCAACAAAAATATGTCTTTGATTTGTGATTGAGTCATTGTTTATCTTAAAAGCGTTCTTAATAATCAAAGCCAAGAAATGCTATTCTATTAGTGGCTGTTGTTGTAGGTTTTGCCAAGTAAATTTCAAAAGGAATACAAATCTAGGGCATCATCATATTTACCTCACTACAACCCAGTGCTGTACTCCTACATATTTAACAAGAAGGGCTCTAAATTTGAGTACTGTAATTTTATATGATGTTTTGACCAAACTTAATTCACAACAAATAACATTCAGCATCCCAAAGTGTAATAGATAAGATAAGATAAGATAAGATATTCTTTATTCAGATAATATTTTCAATTACAAAACTGGTTATTATCTGAATAGCGTCAAGAATATTAACAAATAACTATATTTACAAAAAAAATAGGACTACAAAATCTGTTCTGTTCAGGCTATGGAAATTAATTTAACAAGAAGGCTGGGTTCCTAATAGAATTTAACAAGGTGTGCTAAGCTCTCTGAGCGCTCTTCGAGTACATCTCTGCTACTACCCATATATTACATTAAATAGGGATGACTTAATTGGATTTTCGTTTCAACAATTTTGAAGAATGACATTGCTTCGATAATATCTCAAAGAGTCCCCTGAATTTATCTTAACATCTTTCTAGTTTCTCGTAGTGCATATTAGCTTTAATTGCTAAATTCATCATTAGCACCTCATGTAGTAATTTCTTGTTGTTTTAGAAAGTTTAACCATTCCAATAATGTACATAGGCGTCTTTTATATACTTTTCGTTCATTATGATGTAATGCAATTGGCCTTAAATATTGAAATTCTCTATGAGGTTCAGAAGAGTGTGACACTGTGACACTCAGGCTTGCATATGGAAATACGATTGTTTTTTCATTTCCATTCAATTTCCACAACTTTTGTAAAAATATTTCCATATTTTTCCATTAGTTTCCACATCTTTCTATAACTCCTAGAACTAGTGGTTAGGGTTCTGCGAAACCAGAGTTTTTCTGGTTTCAATCTTATTTAGTCCTATCACATGAAATATTCTGGTCAGATACTTCCATTGGCTCTACAGAACAACATCTATTTTGGGAAAAGTTGGAAAAATTCTTAGTAACTTTCTGAAATTCGTGGTTCCAGGTTCTACATTTTTAAACCCAGTCCCATGTTAGACCCACTCTACTGGGAAATTTAGTACCAGTCCAATATGACTGAGACCAGTACATCCCAGGGACTCAGTGGTCCCGTACAACCCTTCTAGTAGCTAGTCAAATTAACTATAATGCGAACAGAAATCAAATTCAGTTTAGACCCGTGCAATAATTTGATTGCTGTTAAAGTACACATAAAGAATTTTGTAATGCTTCTGATCCCGGCCACAGTCATTAATACCTCAATTTCATATCGAATTTAAATTAAATAATTTGAAGTCATATATGCATGGGATGATGTATGGAAAAATTCATACAGTAAACTGCTATGCAATATGCATCATAAACTTTCTTTAGATTATTATATTAATTGCGTTTTCATTAATGTATGTATGAACATACAGTGTTGGAACCGGAATTTGTAACGAAAGTTTGATGTCAGAAACCGGCAAAGTATTTAAACTATTTCAAATCATTTCAAATCATGGGCGACGAAATCCATATTTACCCATGGAATCTAAAATTGGTTTACCTGTACCAGTATGTATTGATACGATTATTTTACTAATATCATTTGACATTAACCAAATGTTGTCGTTCTATTCGCTCTGCTTTGTATAGTTCAGACTAATTTTAGTTATTTTAAATGATTTTGTGGCTATGTTTGAAAAAATATTTATATTTCAACAAATTTGGAGTATTTTGAACATTTTCTATTGCGTTGCGAACAAGTTTTTTTGATTATATTTCTATATATTTCCATTAAATATCAATCCCATAAAATGATTTTCATTTCCATTCCATTTCCATAATCTGGAAATGGAATGGAATCGAAATTTCTATTTTCATATGCAACCCTGGTGACACCTTTTTCCAGTATTTAAATCCAGTAAAAGTAAACGTTGTTTCAGCTTTAGATGATGTTGTTCGGGAATGATTTTATACTGATCTGCATAAAACTGCTAGTAAATTTTCATTCCAAATGATCCATGAATATGTTGAAAACCACTTGGGAGAAAAACAACTAGTGTATTTAATCGCTTTTTCTTGTTATTTACTTTACATAGGTCAATATTGCAGCCAAACGTAATCGTTTTGAATTATATCATTCAGGTGGCACAAATATCCCAATACGAATCTTGGAGTGGCTTTTGTCACCCTCGGTACCCCATTTCCGGTACCGCTGAAACCGACTCCGATACATTTTAATAATCTAAATATGCAAACAAACCCATCGAATTTTGGTACGGGGAATTTTAATTCACATGTTGAACGAAGGAAGGAAAATATCTGTTTGAAAAGTAATCACCATCGAAACAGACCAAACAACAGTGGAAAATCTGCAACATAATGCCCTTACTATATGTTCACCAAGAGAACAAAGACTCTTTATCTTACTACAAAGTTATCCTAGCCTGGAAGTGATATACAAAACAGGGAGGCAATTAATGCTAGCAGATTCCCTATCTAAATTTAAATTTGTGGAAGTCATGACTAATACAACGACTAAAAAACATTGGTCATTAGTATTCACACCAATAGCACGGGAATTATTGAACTGGAATAGAAGCTAATATTAATGGTTAATTCCAAAAATAATTTTTCGTCAATTTGCAAAAAAAAATTCACTTTCTTACCAAGAAAATATTTTATATCACTATAAAATTGTCAGATACTAAGATAATGGATTCGTTTTCTCTTATGTTATCTAAATATTCTCAGCGTTATCTTTTGGTTAAAATTTACACAATTGATCATCTTTTATCATGAAGTCAGAAATTCGATTTCACAATTCAAATAGTTTAATGCAAATACTAAACTTGTGAATAGAGATTACTATTGAGTGGGTCCCGCATAAACTACAGCACTTTTTCATCGGAAATGAGTTAATTCAAGAATATTTGACAAGTATACCGAGAGACTGTTAATCTCTAATCTCTGAGAAACTACAAACAAAGCACTAGCCAGAGGCGCACCCAGCTTTTTTTCTGAGGAGGGAAACTATTCTTTAGATTATATATATATATATATATATATTTACATATTTTCATAGATATTCTTACATGCAAACTAGTTTATACCGGGTGTTCCAAAAGTTTTAGTACAGAAATAAAAAAAATGTTACAATAGATAACATAGTTTTAGTACAGAAATAAAAAAAATGTTACAATAGATAACATATGATTCATGTAGTTGAAATACAAAAACATGATTTATGTCCAACGTTAAAAGGAACGTTAGAAGAAACGTTTAGACAATTATGAAAAGTTCATTGACACAACAATTAATTTATCGTTTATTCGAAGACCCCACCTTCTGCATCATGATAGAAATGAATCCTCTGCTGGAAATTTCTCAGTGAATCGCGATATTGTTTTAGTGGAATAGCATGAAAAATTGCTTCAATTGCTTGTCTCAAATCGTTCAAGCTTGCAAAACGATGATTGTTTTCAAAAACCAATGACTTGAAGGTGCAGTACGATTATATTTTTCTGTGAATCTTCTCTGAATTTCAGCTAAGTTTTCAAAAGCAATATCCCAAGCACAGGAGTTAACTTATTCTTCAATAGAATACATTTGATATTGAATGAATTCAGGCACCTGGTTCGAGAAGCAACTGATATCGATTAGAATCCGCAACGCTGGGTGACCTTTAGACACAATGGAATGACAAATTCGATTTATTCTTTGTACTAAAACTTTTGGAACACCCGGTGTATTCATTATTCTGAAGATTTTCACTACAACAATGGAAAAAGCATTGTCAGGGAAATTAAATAGTATACACTTTTTGACATGCTACCCAAAACAGAAAGGTTGATATTAACGAAATTCAACTATTCAATTTAAGGTTTACTATTTCATATATCTACTTTCTTATGTCATTTTTATAATTAAATTTCAACATAGCAAACGTAACCAGCATACTATGAATGTTTGTTAAAAATTACTAAAACTGAATTATTTTTCCCTACCCCTATTCAACCAATACTAATATTGGCTAACAAACATATCTGCTCCGTGGTTCAGTAGATGAGGATGATTTCGAACACAGACTGTTGTCCTGTTAACTGATCCTAATCTCAATAGGAAAAATTTCCATTTTTTGTGGTAGGATGATATTTAAAAAGTTCTTACTTTCTTATTTCTTAGTCATTCCAACCAAAAACTTAGGCCTAATTCTTGCAGGCTTGAATCATGCCCAACTCAACTTTTTAGAAAATGTGCTCACTGAAGTTGAAAATTCTAGATTGAAGTTTTCAAGTATAGATAATACTGGTGTATAATTTCAAAACGTTGTTCAAGAAATTGTATAATATTCACAACAACTGTTGTGTAATAGTTAATTTTTTCAATTTCAGCCGCCTTTTTCCAATAGCTCAGTCGAGCCCCAGCCCACCGCGGCTCCGACTTCAACTCCTGTTAGCAGAAGAGAACAGGACTGATGATCATGCCGTATTAATACTGTGCGTCCACAAAATACTTTTAGTTACATTTTGTAACTTGCCATAATTTGAATTTAATACATTATTTCTTTATTGTTTTTTTACCATTGCTATGTAATTCACAATATTTCACTACAGGTAAAAAATACAGAAACCGTGTCCAAAGTATTTTCACATTTTGCAAAATATAATTTAATAGAAAATTTCATTCAAAATTGCTATATTTCTCATTGCTGGTTTCGCTTTTGGCAATAATTGGAATGAAAATAATAGATATGAAATCATAGCATAAGAACCAAGCATAACACATAAAAACTTTTTGAAAAGAAAAACCATCGTTGTAAGATAACAAACAAAATCACGAGTGCTTCATACTTCTGTTAGCACTAACAAAAATCTAAGTTAAATGTTGCCAGAAATCGTAATCACTAAAAGCAAATTTGGTTCTGCATAGATACGTTATGTATAAGCTGTGATCATTGTTTAATATCGTTAGGTTTGACATCACAATATGAGGCGTGTGACAGAAAGATAGAAATGGTGCGAAATAGGGTTAATGTTATACCTTTAATATAAAAAAAGTGAATTCGTTAGTGGAAGCATAATGTATATTTTGGTCACCAAACTGTGCTGTACACATGCAATAGCCAATACTGTATTAATTTACTAGGCAGGACAATAATGATATTCGAATTGGGACTTTATTATGTTTCACCAAGATTTTCATCCATTAATGCTTGTAAGAACGTTCTTAGTGAACCTAAATAATTGTAAATTATTGGTAATTTTTCTTCTTCTAAAGTATTCAATAGATTAATCGATTTCCAATTATTGTAATAATTGCAATATCAATTAATTATTGCTTACCCCTGCAGATAGATTTGAAGCAATGCTTAATATATATGTACTATGTTATCATATCAGCATACATTTCATGAGGAATGGAAGCATCTGTGCTCTGTTGAGGGGGGGGGCGTTCCCCCAGTTCCCCCCTCTGGGTGCGCCTCTGGCACTAGCAATTACAATACCAACTCTTTCTTTAAAAGAAGAATGAAAAATTCATTCAATTCTATTACATAGAGAAATTCACAAATTGAATGAATTGAAACTGCAGGATTAAAGACATATAGCCAAAAGATATCCCGATGTGTTTCTATAATACATTTTAGTGTAATATCATGAACTGGGAATTTTCAAATTAATCAATTGGTTTCTGTTTGTTTACTTTACCAATCCATCAAGTGTTGATTAGTGAAATCAGAAACAACTTCACCCTTTGAATTTGCATTCAATCCATTGAAACTGCTTCCTACAATTTTATAAGAAGTTCTGTTTGAAAGTGATTTTTCGAACAATTTGAACGTTGCATTTTGCTTAGTAAATTGTTATCTTTTACTGTTGTATTTAGACTGCAAACGCTGTCATCGGTATAGTTTTGTACGTGCATGCATGTTCTTTAAGCTAAGCCAAATTTGCAATTTTATAATATATGAACTTATACTAAATATGTTTTCAAGACATTTAAAATGTTTTTTAGGTACAATTTACATGTTTAATTTGATATTATCAGAATTATTTTGTATTATAGATGATTTTTTCAAAAGCATAGCTATTAATCATTATCAATAAAATATATATTACATAATCACTTGCAATTACTGCTTACGTCACTTATGACCTTATTTGGTTAGTGTTGTTACCAATTACTGCTTACGTCACTTATGACCTTATTTGGTTAGTGTTGTTACGTCAACAATAACGGCACGTTGCATCATATTGTGTATGTATATAAATGAATAAAATTGTATTACATCCAAATTCAAGCACAGTATGAAACCAGCAGTTGTGATAGATGGTTACATTGACGGAAACATTAAATCATACTGGTTAACTAAAAAGAAACTTTGCAGTCATTTAATAAATCTCAAATTTCAACAAATCTTTCTTCTAGCCAATGGATTCCAACGATATAAAACGCATTCACCCAACGATATCCAGATTGTAAATGACTTGGAAAAAGCTGGAATTCTAAAATTTGTTCAGGGTAACGACAATCATTTAATTCAGAGCGTCTATGTCTTTCAGTTAGCGTCCACCTTAAACGGGATTATTATCAGCAATCGAAATTTAAAAGAATTTATCAAAGAAACTCGTATTAGTAGTAGCAAGGTTCCAATTTTTAGATATTCCATACAAAATGGTTGCGTTAAAATTCCTGGTCTAGCATCTCTTTGGAATCAACAAAGATCCTTCACAAATGTTGAACTTGCAGAACAGACACCTGAATTCAAGTACTCTAGTTGCCAACAAGATGCCTGTAGAACTGAACATTCAAATCAGAAAAACATTCCGATTTCTAATCAAGGCGAACAATTGTTTCAACTAAGGCAAAAAGCTAAAAACAATATACCAGACGAAAGCTTGCAGAATTTTAATGAAATTTACGTAAACCTAAAAAATGTATTTTCTGATTCTAAATATGAAGAATACATTGAACATGCTTTGATATCTACAGATTCTTTGAAGCTTAATCAATTAGCATTAGATATTTCTAGGAGAATTGAAACAAAGACTAATTAATTATGCAGTATTGTCTTTATGAAATTCTTTAATATACAATTCAGCAGTATTTTTAAAACTTTGCAATATTATTTATATCTGAAATATTTTAAATACATAATTGGCAAGTACAATTATGGGACTAATATTTCAAATCTCACATCGTAGTAGTCGTGATAAATTTTTGGCAACTATTAAACGAATAATTATACAGATTACGTAAACGCATTTGTCATCGTTTCCTACTTCTGTTATATGATATTTAGGTTTTAATAATTTATCTATTATTTAATCCGTTAACAACACTATCTGAAAATTATGTTGCAATTTTAAAAAAATGGTATAATAAAATAAACACATTCAATTTAATATGATACTGATCAAATATAGAGAGAGGGATAATTCTAAAAATATTGCAAGCAAAATAATAAACAATTTTGAATGAGTTTTTTTGCAACCTTGACATCATACGTTTAGCAGTTTCACCTGCAATTTTCTTTCACTGTTTCACTAATAATGCTACAAAAAAATAGAAATTTTAGAAAATATTGAATATGAAACCTTGTTAGACAAATATATTATTTCACCATTGTAAGTGCAGCATTAAGCTATGCTTAGTGATGTAAATCAATTACAATGACGAGTTGAGAACATAAAATTAAGACCTACAAGATACGACAACATTCTTAAGTTCAAAACTAATTTCAAATAGGGTTGTGCAGGTTTCCACATTAATTTTTCCAAAAAGTACATAGTCATTTTACATTGGATATGGATATGTAACCTGATTTTCTTTCCCCAAAAATGCCTACTAAACTGATTGAACGTAAATATCCAAATCACAACTACATTTATAAAATTCAGATGAATATGTTCTCAATAGGCTTATAATAGTAGTATCTAATTATTACACTTCAACATGACTAGTTTTTTTTTGAAATTCGAAAATTTATTCGTTTCTGTTTTTGTTGATGTTACAAATGCTGATTTAGATAATTTAAGTCATGTTTTATGTGTTGAAAATATTTTGGATTTCATTGTCTATAATTTCTCTATTAAAACACACTTGAATTATTCTTTGTTAGTCAGAAAATAGAATAAATGGTGAAGACGAAACTTTCGTTTTCGGGTTTATACAAATTCTGATTAGGGTAAGCTGTATAATTCCAACCAATTCCGACATGTACCGTTGGGGAGGGGGATGGAGGCTCCCTCCAGAATTATCTATCCTCATTCAAAATATCTGTAAAAATATTTGAGAGGTTCCTTGCTTGCGGTCAGTAATAAAGATGAATTTACGAAAAAAATTATTTCACTTAGATGTGATTAACTGTTTCGACTACTTGATAATAATCTAATTCATCAAATGTCATTTTTTATTTTAACATTCATTGAGGATTACTTATAAGTTTTAGAACTACAAACTAAATATACATGCATATATTTGCATTTTAAAAATTATAATAAATGTGTTTGTGTGTATATGTCTATGTATATGATGACATCAGTGTAAGGAATTGGTAAATGTGGTTAGCATGTTTGTGTCTTCAATTGCGTTTTGTTAGTGTAGTAGTAATAATAATAATAATAATAATAATAATAATAATAATAATAATAATAATAATAATAATAATAATAATAGAAATTCATAGTAACAATGTTAAATTGAAATAATAAAAAATTCTATAATGATATAAACACAGTTTGATTTTTAATATTTTTGATGAGGTTTTATCTACAGGCGGACTCTACCCCAACCAAATATAATTATTTATCAAGGTCTCCAGTAGGAAGATATCTAATAACTCAAGTTTGCATTGTATGAGTTATAATCAATTGACAAAATTATTAATGTCCTAATATTGTTTATTAGAGTGACATGCAAATGAAAGCACTGAGTATGTCGAATTAACTACTCGTTTCATTTCACTTTCGTTTACTTAATTCTATATCTGTAGAAAAATAGTGCGCTTTCGTTTAATACTATTTATTTGTAGTCGATAAAATAGTGTCCGGTTTGAAATTATAGAGATAGTATCCGTTATCCAAAACGTTTAATTTCCTTTTGGTTACACCGAAAAAGTTGTTAATTTTGTAGCATGCTTATATTTTATGCAAAAGCTCTATGAGTTAGTTACAAGGCCTTAGTTATTTAAAATCCAATAAAATGTCTACTAATATAAGTTTGATAGTAATATGTAGCGGTAGGCACGACTATTTCCTGCCCAAAATCGAAATTTTTTACAGTAATGTCAACTCTAAATCTGGTAACTCACTTAGTTGTGTTACCATACATTTAATGTGTGTTCTTGCACTTTACTAAGTTGTGCTTCAATTATATCAAACGTTTCAGATATGCAAATTAACACGAGTTTTTGATTCAAGACCATGGTGCATTTTTACTGTCGCTGAAGTATATGCAGTACCAGGTGGCGATTTCAAGTCTGTTTTGTATTTTTCATTCTGATTATTTTAAAAAGATTAAAGAAAATAAATATTAAAAAACGGAAATGTCCATTTTTCATTGTTTTTCATATTCCATTTTGCAATTTTTGTTTTTTAACTTTTTCAAATGATTTGCAAATAAAAAGCAGAAAAGGAAAAATGAAATCGAAAAATGAATAATCTCAATTCCGTTTTACACTTTTAATTTTGAATTTTTTATAAATTCAAATTTCAATTGAAAAATGAAAAATGAGAAATTTAGTTTTGCAGTTACAAAATCAAAGAACGAAAAAGAGAATTGAAATGTTTCATTTTTCAATTTTGTTTTTAATTTTTCGTTTTCGATTTTTAATTCATAATTTTTAATTTAAGTTTTATAAAGTAATCAAAATGAAAGATGGAATTGAGAATTTTCATTTTTCGTTTTTAAATTTCATTTTTCATTTTGCAAATCATGCAAAAAATTTTTAGACTAAAAAATTGCAAAATGGAATTTGAAAAACGAAAATGAAAAATGGCCATTTCCGTGTTTCAATGTCAAATTTCATTGAAGCTTTTCAAAATGAAAAATGAAAAGCGACATTGAATTGTCAACCTGGTACCAGCTTAGAATAGGACATCATCCATTATGATCTGCTTTAAAAACTATTGAAGGATTGCTGCACATATGGTCGCTCAAACAATAAAATAAAATCCGTTTTCTTTAAGCGCGAAGATTTTACTCGCAAAGCAAGTTTTCACATTGAAACATTTCTGTTGCAAAAGAACCACGTGATATAATTTCATTTAAAACCAATAACTCAAAAGTAAACATGAAATTTATTATTTAAACATTAGTAGTAGTAAAGAAAAGCAGGGTTGTGTATATACGGGTTTCTAACAATAATCAGTTTTCAATAACTTTTTACACTTTTCTATTGATTTTGATAAGAAAAAAGGCGTTTTTTAGAAATTCTGGATTTAGCAGCCATGGGTCAAACCCTAAACTACGGCCAATACCCGTATAAATAATTATTCAATTATACCCCCATTTTAACTATGTACCAATATGTTTTCGAGCAATTTTTTGCATTTTTTAGAAAACCTCTAGAGGTCTATATAAAAATATCAAGAATGAATAAAGTTAATCACAATTTGGTTAAAGAGAGAATTAAATCTTTAAATATTGTGAATCAATGTCTGTTTCACGTCAGGTCGACAGGTACAGGTCTCATTAAAAATTTTAGCATTACATTAAAGAAAAAAGAAAATATTTTTCCAAAATTATTTTCCTTAAAATGTTAAAGTAGTTCGATTGGATGTTGTATTTACAGATATGTCTTGTTCATACATAATCAACGCATAGAATTTAAATGGATCTGCAGGAGCACCTTGTAAAGTATATCGAAATCTAATTTCATTGATAGCATT
>CABFPE010000307.1:543388-554755 GCA_900660155.1 Hofstenia miamia
ATTTATAGGAAAGAAGAATTTTTCTGTAAATGTGCAAATAAGTCTTTCAAAAATCAAATACAGTACTGGAAATATGCATCCGACCACCTTGCTATTTTGAATAAATAATGAAGATTCAATGAATAGAATGTGCCTAAAATTATAAAAAAGTGTTACTTTGATTAAGAAAGGAAAATTTCTATATCCAATACCATACAATATGTAGAATAACAATTGGCTATTAATTTTTAATCAAAATTAAAATACCTGAAAAAAATTTAACAAATGAGCAAATCCAATAAACATATATTCAAAATAAGATACATAAATTAATATTTGATGCAATACAAGCACTTAGCAAAAAAATTGTCTCTTCTAATATTTTGTAGAGCGTCCCTCTGAGCGAATAACATCTTCAAGGCGATCAGGGATTGAAGCAAAAAGTTTTTCAATAATGTTGGGAATTGCATAAAATTTTTTCGTTATTGCGCGCTACAGCTCGTCTACAGTGTGAAGAGTATGCTGTCCAATTCGATATTTGACCTCTTTCCACATATTTTCGATAATGTTAAGGTCTGGATATTGCCCAGGTCAGTCAGCAAGGATAGCAGCCCCATTATTGTAGAGGAAATTCTTCATTTCTTTAGAGGTATGACATGGAGCACAATACTGCTGATATATTGATCACTTGTAAGGAGTGACAAGAATTCCTTTTCTAGAATAAGAGCATATTAAGAGCTTAGGACAGTACCAGTGATGTGAACAATCTTGCGAAGGCCACACTACCATATTGCACCCCATACCATTACAGACTTCCCACCATAATTCATGGTTCCCGAGTAAGTTGAGGCAAGAATATGAACTTCTGCCTAGTTGGTCTCTTTATCAACATTCTTTTCAATGAGTATATCTCGAACCTTGACTAATTTGAAAAGTATAACATTAGATCAATGTTCAGATGAATTCTCTCTCATTAAATTGGTCCACCTCATCGGCGTAATCTTTGCTTTGAGGTTAAGAAGGGCTTTCTGGGTGCCATAAAAGTCCCAAATTGAGTACTTCTTCATAGTGTTTCGCACAGTTATTGCTGTCACGAACTGACCATCAGCCCATTCCTTGCGAAATTCCTCTAAAGTCTTCCTGGGATTTCGCATTGAAAGGCTCATAAGATCTGATTGGGAGGTTTTTTAATGTCTTCCGGATTTTGGCTTTAGAGCAATGATGTTTTCGAAAGTGAAGCGTCTGATGACATTCCCGACAGTACTTCGAGGTCGCTCTACAAGTTGATCTATATTACGTTGACTAATCCCTTCCAAATTTTTGGGGAAAATTAACTCGCGGATGGCAATAGGTACGTACGTAATCAGGCATCAATTATAGCGAAGAAAGACTGTTATTAGATTTTTTAAAATAAATAAACTGAAAAAATAACTCACCTAATGAAATTTTTTAGAAATTCTCTGATTTGGTCTAAAGTGGCCGAATAGATTTTTCCAAGGAAAAATAATCTAACAACAAGTATTGTAGAATTTCTTCTCGAGATTTAAAGTAAACAATGATAACTATTTCTCAACATACATTAATTTCTCTTTCTAATCCAATTTCAAAATATCTATGACATTCTTGGTGTCATTTTTTGGAAATATTGATGGAAGATCATGAGAGGCCCAATTACTTTTTCCAGTAGTAAATATATGTGGAAAATTTAAGAGTGATATATTTTGAAATAAATTAACGTCATATGCACTCAAATGTAAGCCAAAATCACATCACCTGCAAATGTGGTTTTATAGAATTATTAAATTTTAAGAAATTTAAACAGCATGAGTGTGATTTTCTTTGGCTGCAATTTTCTGATCTAAATTTCTACTCTAAGTTTCTCTATCTAGAAACACTTTGTAATTTATCTCAAGTTTATCATCTATATACATGTCTTGGATTAAAAATCGACAAAATTACTTTTCGATATTTTGAAATTTTATCGACTGCTTACCGGAAATTTGTAAATATTTGATTAAACACAAACTTTTGGATTTTGAGTAGCGGCTACATAACGATAATTTTCTGTTTAAAGAAAATTTAAACAAATTCAAGAACAACCGATTAGAGAAGAAAAGCCTACAGCAATCATTAGCAATTTTCAGGACTAATCTGATATTAAAATAATAATATTACAGGAATCTTCTGGAAAAATCGCTTCAGGATTGCATATATCAATAACTTTGTCATGAGTAAGATGTTCTCACGTCAGAAAAATCTGCGTACGTCCCTGGATATAGCCATGTAATAATTAGAAATGTGAATTTTGAATTATATTCCGCCGCCTTTACAATATATAGTTTGGCAGACATTTATCAAATTTTGTTATAATAATGTAAGTGAAAATATAATGCTGATAATCTATCTAATTTTAATCCAAGTTACTGCTTAATTTTCATGATGTTTTAAAATGATGTTAATTCAGACTTGTCAACGAGCCGAGCTTCTAGCGAACTGAGCCGAGCTTGAGCAGAGCATGGATATGCAACGAGCACAAAACGAGCCTTTTTAAGCAAAGCAAATATATAGTACTGTTTGTTAATTTAATTATGCAGATTTTTCTTATTTTTTCATTCAATATTCCTTCCTTATAATCGTATTTTAGAAATGTTTATTAAATAATAGGAAGAGCTATTAAAAAAATTCTGAGTGCAAAATATTTTTAAAAGATCGTCGAGCTGAAATTTAAACTAGGCAAGCCGACCTTAGAAGTTTCGGCTCGTTGACAAGTCTGTGTTAATTACAGAATTTTAATATTAAGTATTATTGCAAAAATACACATAATCCATTCTACACACTAATATATACATAAATATATCAATATTCTTAATTATTTCAAGGGCAGTAGCTTAATGTGTTATGTCCAAAGTCCAATCGGGTTATTGAATTGAGTTTTTTAAATATATTATCTTATTTTTATGTTAATGCTTTTAATTTTGTTCGATTTTTAGGATTTTTATTATGTTATTAAATGTAAATTTGATTTGACGGTTAATCTTCCTGAAAAGTTTTTTTTAAATTGAATTGAATACATTTTTGTAGAAAAATTAGCGAATTACTTTCATTTATAAGCTTGAGTAATACACATTGCTTTATAGTGAATAATCATTTGATCGAAGTCCATTTATTGATTTAAGCGGATGTTACACAATGGGCTTTGTCCCGGGGCAAACGAACTATGTTATGTGCTCTTTGGCATGGTACACAACAAACTCATGCCACGCCACAGGTTCCGAGAGTAATTATATTGCAATTATCTAGAGCTGGAAGAAATGCTACAAAGAGTGAATTTAACTAAGTGTTTCATCAATAAACAGCGATTATAGTGCGTCATTAATGGTTTCTGCTAATGATGATCTATTGCAAGCATTAATGTTTTTAAATTAAGAAGACCATTAAAAAATGGACGCAAAATTAATGACCAATGAGTATATTAATTTTGTACGACTCCCCTCAGTGTCTGCGATCAAATAAATTCTTTGCAATTGCAAACATACTTTTTACTAATAGCCATTTTATTCTCACAACTGATCGTTGGGGAGGCTTTCTAATTAAATACCTCACCCATTTTTAGGGATCTGAGTGTTTTCCTTTGGCCAACAATACTGGTTTCTGTAATACCACCGCTCCCCACTTAAGTAATCCTTACTCTTCTTGTACTTTGGCCTCTTGCTTTCCGCTACTTCTCTTCTATTTTCTATCAATTCTCTATATATCACAATGGCATCTTTCTCCTTTTTCGTCTTTTGCCAATGCTATGCTATGCCTAATAATGTTCTCACTTTTGCCTCTTTAGCCACTGCTATTCTTTGTCACATTTTCTTGCATTCCTCCAGTATTCTCGTTGTCGGAATCTTCTTTTTGTCCTTTATTTTCTTTGTACTTCTATTCTTCTCTGGTATGTTTTCTTTTAACCTCTACTATGATTTTTCTCAATTCCCTACTTATTTAAAACAGTGATTTATTAGATTGCTTATTTATAAATATCTCAGTCCTAATTACTCCAAGTCTACATCTTTCTTAAGGATTCGTAATCCGATATATTGTTCTTGCCTCAATGTTGAGGTACCTATGTAATACTTCCTTACAGTTCCCGTATATTGCCTTAGCTTCTTGAGATTTGTTCTGGATTTCTTCTCAGTACTGTTAACCATTCCACATACTTGCCTTTGATCACTGTTACCTTTTAAAGCCTACCTAATCTCAACTTCAACAAGGGCTAACTGCATGCCTTTTGCAATGTCATAACTTGCTAAGCTACCATTATCTCTTGGAATCTGTCAGTCTGTCAATTCTCAATTCTGATTGCAATTCAATTGTCATATGTAAATAAGATCTGCTTCGAGTATATTCAGAATTTACATATGTAGTATACACCTTTCCTGTTATAAAGACACCTTTTGATGTTAAGAAACATCTTATTATACATGTATATTTATGTTGTATTCAAAAAACTCATACGTGGGTAGGAGCTCACTTATTGGTTGAGGCACAAAAGATGTGGACTTTAATTAATATAGAAACGCGTTTCAGCTACCATGGTATCAATTCGCATTCCTTAGACCTTTCGAAAGGAAATCAATTCAAACGATAAGATCTTTGACAATGTATTTGATAAACTAAAAATTCTATTTTTGATTGAATTTGAGGATTTTTTTGAAACTGAAGAAATTTTTGTTTTGCTTAAGACATGCAATTTACCACTAGTCATTATCCAGAAGAATTTTTAAATAATTTCAGTTGTTCTAGATTATTGACAACTATTGATTATTACTAGAAAGCCAGCATATCACTTTTGGCATTGGCACTACTTTAACATACCATACATATTTTCGCATAACATAATGCAAATCTATGCAAGTGATGCCAACCTGTAATGCAAGTGCGTATTGAAACTCACTTAATATGGCGCCTATTATCAATGGCGTAGCCAGGATTTGCATCAAAGTGGCGAGAAATATTTCAAAGACTCCAGCAATCCCTTTACTCTAAAAGAACTCTCAAAAACATTTCTTCTAAGTTTAAATAAAATACATTGTTGATTATTCGAAAGTTTTCTTTCATTAGTTTTTTTGAATTTTATCCCAAGCTTTTAGTAAAGTTGGGAAAAAATACTTTATGTTAAAACTATTCTTTAGGCCTTGCATACATCTTTCTGCATTAACAGTAGCAGTGATGTGCATGTGCGAACACGGAATTACTCGCAAGTACGAGCAGGTGTGCATAAATATTATCGGGTACAGGCCAGAAATGGAACCAGCTACCGGCAGGCCTGCGAATTTAATGGCCTAAAGCTGCTTGAAAATTTCAAAAAAGCCCGGAAAAATTTAACATATTTGTTTGTGAACATATTTGTTATTCAATGCTAACTGAGGTCAAATGCTCCAGCAATGTAAACCATAGATTGATAATGCTACTCGCTTAGTTTAATACAACAACTAAGCAAACTGAAGCGTTCACAATGTAAATTCATTGAAAAATGGAAAACTAATTAAAGTTATGCTAAGAATTGATATATAGAAAATGTCAAGATTGGGTACTGCTCGAAATGCAGTTACAATAGTTTGAAATTTGCGTTATACACTATCAGCTTTTGCATTGCCATGAGTAATTTTCTAAATTAAAACAGCTTATATATAGATGCATATATACATAAACGTACAGCAGATATACACATACATACAATAAACTTGCATAGATTAAATATACAATGCAGTTAAAATTTATTAGGCCTAAACCGGGCGGGCCGGTATTAGCATTGCCGGCCAACTACCGGCTCGGTATTAAAATTTCCGGGCGGTTCCAACTCTGGTATGGCTACGCTTTTCGTTCCGCATTATGAGTATCTTAAACATGATTTTTTCAAAGACATAACTTTTATTAAAAAAGGTTTAAAAATTAACATAAAATGAATGAGAATTCATTCTCTGGTATGGGTGGATATGGGTAAAGATTTTCGGTAATGGGTGGGTACGAACAATATATGTATATATATAAATATATATATATACATATATATATATGTATGTATACATATATATATATATATATATGTATATACATATACATATTATGTCTTTTTGTACTAGTTGATTAGACACACCACCTTGTACCGTCGGACTATTTGTAAAATTAAGCGTGATTCTTCATTTTTAATTTTCACACTTCTGACATTTTCACCAAGCACTTGGTCCCTATGCTTATCATAAGGTGAGGCCCTTTGTTAAATTGGTTTCACGACTTCAGCTTCATTAGTCTCAAGAACAAAATTTTCTCTGGAAGTAAAATGATATAAACCCTGCATTCTATGAGAGACTCAATATCAAAATTAAAATTTCATTAACTAAAACTTTTAATCAATATTCCATAGGATACACTGTATGGTCACTTCATTTTTTTCTAAATTTTTCATTTGCATGTGAATTTAATTTGAGGTTATGGGCATAAACTTCATAAAATATAGTTGTCATTTTTTTAAGAAAACCATTACACTTTCTTTTAAGAAAGGATTTACAGTATGAATACCTTCTATGATTTCTTATTCAATGCAATATTCATTATTTTGTATGTACTAAGTAGATAATGGCCAAGTGCTGCAGTCACTTCCGTTTCAAAGTGGTGAAAAAATTCCCAGTTGTACTGCTGAAAAAAAGCAGTCACCTCAGTAGCAATAAATTTATAAATTAATCTTAAAGGGGATCTTAAAACAGAAAGAGCTCAATACATTTCAATTGTTAAAAATTTGTAGATTTAAGCACAACGTAGTTGTGCTAAAAATCCATGCACGAAAAATATCGCTAAAAGTTTTAATCTTAAAAACCAGATTATACAAGCAATCTTACTGAAATACCTGCTATTATTGAAATATAGGAGTTATTTAATTCCAATGCAAAAAATACTAATATAGGTAAATCTAATGGATTTGTTTCACAACTCAGGAAACATCGAAATGATTGAATATTGACAAACCTATATTGACTAGATGCGGCATAAAGTCCTTACCATTGAGGTGAGGCACAGCATGTATTACCTTTTTGTGGTATATTCAGCAGCCCAGAAATACAACGACCCATGTACTCACATATTTTCTTAAGCTTTAATGGATTACATCCAAAATATTTCAAAGTATTAACGGGGGATATCTTAGTAAATATCAACACTAAAGCGGAGCGAAACCGGCGGAAACTTTTGAAAATATTGTAAAAATAGATATTAACCGTTCGAGTACACTTAAGGGTAAAAAATACCCAAACAATATTTTTTCGCATTGAACTTTGTATGTAATTTACCATACTTTGCATCTCATCGTGCATTTTTTTATTCTATTACACTGCTTAAATAAATAGACTACCCTAATTTTTTATTGTCTTTCTTGGAAAGAATTGGTTAATTGCTTGTTTGTGAACTTTGAAGGGTAAAAAATATCCGTAAGCATATCTACTAGATATAGTATTGTTTTGACAAGTAAAAATGTGATAATGTACATACTTAATATTTGTACACTTTTAGTGGGCTTAATCAATTTCTTTCAACTATATAATATTTATCACACGCTGTGTCACAACCAGGAAGAGCTGCCAAACGTGATGCTATGGAGCAAATTATGTTTGACATTTTGAGCGATGATGATACTTCATCTTGCCAGTCCACCTTTTCAGATGAAGCTAATATTAATGCCGACACGGAAGAATGACTATTTAGATGCCGAAGTGCTTCAACAGTTCAATAGTGAAGAAGAAGGTAGTGATGCCAGTGAAGAGATTGACGAAACTTCTCCTTGCAGTTCGAATATTATTGCTCATGAAATGGAATCGAAGTTAGGTTTCCACTTTGTTACTGGTCGTAAACGAATATGCAAAGTTTTTCATGGTATTCCAGGCGAGGAAAAGAGGTCCATCAATCCAACGGATGAGAAAGCCGCACTTCTCATATATTTAGACAAATTAATTGAAAAGATGGTGATTTATACAAACCTTCAAGGTAGACGAATTATTCAGCAGCAAAACACTGGTCGTTCTTCGAAATAAAAACAATGGCGAAAAACTGACAAAGTTAAAATAGAAGCTTTCATTGGTTTTCTAATCATAGCTGGGGCATTTAAAGCACAATATCAATCTACATCAGAAATTTGGTCTGAAAAAGAAGGTCAACCAATTTTAAGGCTACTATGACAAAAAATAGATTTGTGCAGCTGCAACAATGTTAAGGTATGATGGCGTTATTCGTAGGAATAAAGAGGATGTCATAGCACCTATTCGTGATGTTTGGGAAGAATATGTTGAAAACTTGAACAATTATGTTACATTCCCAGAATATATGACGATTGACGAACCAGAATATATGACGATTGACGAACCAGAATATATGACGATTGACGAACCAGAATATATGACGATTGACGAACCAGAATATATGACGATTGACGAACCAGAATATANAATGTTTGTAATTACTATGTCTATAATAAGACAATTAAAGAGGATGTCATAGCACCTATTCGTGATGTTTGGGAAGAATATGTTGAAAACTTGAACAATTATGTTACATTCCCAGAATATATGACGATTGACGAACCAGAATATATGACGATTGACGAACCAGAATATATGACGATTGATGAACAACTTCTGGAATACCATGGTCGAGTTCACTTTCGTCCGTATATTCCAACGAAACCGGGCAAATTCGGCTTAAAATTCTTTTGGTTAAAAAATGCAGAAGGCTCTTATGTAATCAATGGGCTGTTATATGCTGGTTCATCAACGCTATCTCAAGAGGAAATATCTCAGAGCTCATCCATGCCTGAAGCTATTACAATGCGACTTATGCTACCCTTTTTAAATAATGGCAGGAATGTGATATCGGACAATTGGTTCAGTTCAATCCTCTTGCTCTTAGTTTACTAAAGCATAAAACTACCTACTTTGCTAATATACGCAAAAATAAAAAATACGTTCCAAATGAGTTATATGTTGTACATGGAAGATCAAAAGGCGATGCTATATGTGCCCATAGTAAAGAAATGCTTCTTGTTTCGTTTTGGGATAAAGCACAAGCTCCAGTTGTTCTTATTGACACCCTACATCGCGAAAATGAAGATTTAAAAAAGTCAAAAAACTATCATCTGTGCTATTTTACAACCAAACTAAGTCTGGTGTGGATGTCGTAGACAAAAAATACGAACAAATAGCTGTAAAAGAAAATGGCCTTTTGCAATAATGTGTAATGTTATTGACATCGCTGCAATAAATGCCATGTATGTTTGGACAAACACTGCAGAAATGGAAGGCATTGATATAGAACACTATAGGTATACTTTTCTGAAAAACGTTGATTATCAGTTCACGGATTCTCACATCAAGAGGCGCTTGCAGCATAAACGGCTGAAGCAAAGTGTGAAAACAGCAATGAAATTTGTTGGATATTCTACACCTGAAAATATCCCCCAAGAATGCTTATGCAAGCCTGTACGCTTTGTACCTACAAAAGATAAAAAGAACAAAAATATTTGTGCTCATTGCCGCAATCCAATCTGTGGTAGTCATAGAGAGTACTTGTGTTTAGAATGTATCTAAATTTTTGCATTAACATTTATTTTGAAAGAGTTTTTTAAAATACTGATTGTGTAGTGCTTGTGAATTTTCTCAAATTAAACGTTTTGTGTGATTTATTATCATGGGTAAAATTTACCCTTAAGTGTACAAACATCTACAATAATAAAAGAGTCTTCGAACGGTTAAAAATGCATTTAACGACGTTATATTTTAAATATTTCTATTTTTTCCCAATTTTTTTTGATTTAGTCCAATGAAAGTCACCATGTCCTCCTTGCGTACTCCACTGGTCGTAACCTCAAATCAAATTTACAACTACAATATGTAAAACCGTTTGACACAAATTTGGAAATCAATTTCTATTCCAAATCTTTAAAATCACTATTCATACGACTTTAAAAAAAGTCAATTAAAATCTTTAAAATCACTATTCATACGACTTTAAAAAAATAAGGTTATACAGTTATAAATTAACGTCTGATCAAAATGAAGCTTAAGAGCAATTGTATTGCATGCAAGCCCGCTGGTTAAAACTTGGAATATTTCTTATAACTCATGAACGAATGAAGATATTTAAAATCTGAAAGCACCACAAGATAGAGAATTCTCTCCCCTTTCTTTTTCTACTTAATTTTGCAAAATCGCCCTGTGCTACTGATTTTGCACACGGCGCGCTTGCACAGGATTCACACATTTTTTCTTCAAAAAATATTTCAGGGGCGTTCTTGTTGCTATGAATATTAGACCGCCACATTATCTGAGCACTTGGTATGGAAAGAATTGGAGTTTCATATTAAAAAAATTCCTATTTACTTCAGGCAGAACAATAAGTTTTAGAGAAAATCGTCATCACTACGTGAGTGTGTCCGACCCTAAGGAAGTGTCCATGAAAGAGTTTTTCGATATTTCTTAACAGGCTTGGATAACCATGTTCAAAAAAGTGCACAAATCGCTTTGTTACTTAAAAGTAACACTATGAGAATTAGGGTTAAACTTTGTTTATGGAACAGTAAAAAATTCTAGTTTAGTTGTCAGAGATTAATTTTCAATAAAATTCATGAATGTTTGTAATTACTATGTCTATAATAAGACAATAAAGTCGTATTTTTCAAAACAATTTCCTTTTACATAGGAACTCGGAAAATGTCAAATAATTGATATAACCATGGTATGTTACTGCTACAACTGCAAAAAATAATTTTTTATTTTGTCATTAATTTTAACTTTGTAGTGCTGAAACAAATACTTCAAAAAACTTAGATGATAATAATTTCAAATTTTGAGGTAAATAGAATATGCATAAATGGGATTTTTAGGCAGATAAAGCCTCCACCTTGTTTTAGCCCCACTCCAGTTTTTGAAGGTTGTTTTTTGATTATAGATATGTGGCATGTATAAACCTTATCTGCCATGCCAAACAAATTTTGTTTTTCCCACAATCGTTTTCCCATTCACTTAACAAACTTTATTTAATCTAGTCAACTTTGCTAGATATATTTGTATTGTTGAATAATTTTTTTTAGCATTTTCACATTCTAAAAGGTACCTAACTCTGACCGTAGTGAGAAATTTACAAATATAATTTTTTAGACTGTTTGCATTAGCCTCTCCATGAACTCTTAAACAAAATTTTAGGTTCACAAGTGCGGCTTATAGAAGAAGATTTACGGTACTTCTTACTATTGCATTTATTGTTCTTTTAGGATGTTATAGATAGCAAAGGCCTGCTACTAATATTTTGTTCCTAATGTTGCATATATATATACATATATATATATATATATATATATATATA
>CABFPE010000307.1:585177-598474 GCA_900660155.1 Hofstenia miamia
CATAAAAATATGGAAATACTTCTATTTTCAGGAATTTTATTTGTATGGATGATCATCTTAAATCTTTTATAAAATAGACAAAATGTGCCGGTCACTTCGGGTGTGATATTTGTGACAGGATATAGCTATTAATTAATCTGTGCAAACAGGAGATAAATAGGTCAATGCATTTTATTATCATAAATTATATAGCTGAACTATAGCTGAACTTAAATAATTAGTAATTTATATTACACAAATACATATATTCAATATTAATTAAATTAAAATTGAAATTATAATTTATTATATGCATTACTATTTGTAGGCATTATTCTTAAAGGCACTCTAAAATAATCCGTTTGTTTATAGTCAATAGCATATAATGAAAAACGAAGAGTAAAAATTTGCAATTAACAATGAAAATAAGGAGATGATTGATTGAAAATATTAGTAATTGAAATAAAATTATTAATTACAATGAATTATTCCCTATCTCAGTGCCAGTTAAAATAAAGCATATTTTGGAATCCAGAACTGCAAATATACCTCGTTTTCCAGTTTTAGAAGAAAGCATTTAGTACGGATAGGGATATTTGTATTCAAAGGGACAAATTAAATATATACATACAAAACACTTGAAATTTTACAATATATAGTAAAAACTTCGCTCAAAATATGGCAGAATTACTAAGGTTTGTTTCCTTTAATTTCTCATTATGTTTGAATTAAATTAGTTTTAGTTTCAATTTCTACATTTTTGTATATAGTTACATTTGTAAATATTGTTTAACTCATTNTATTACGAACAAGCAATAAAACACATTCAAACAAATTCTATTGAATCCATCGACAATTTAAACAGTCAAAACAATTTGCGAATTTTCTTCAGTAAATTCCAGTAAAATTGCATTCTCAAATCCTACAAAACATTTGTGCATGGGGTTAAATAACTTATTGCTGATCACACGAAGCATATTTGGCATAAACTGACTAAACCTGCTTCCAGTTCTGGTTTGGAGAAAGACGATATAGCGATTTCAACACTTGCAAACTATAACATGATTTTGGAAATCAAAAAATGTGAAATACTTTGTCTGCAATCAGTGAAAATTGACAATTATAAATTCATTGCAATGCACAAATTTAAGATAAAGGTTAGTAAACTCAATTTTTCATACTTACATCAAAGGGAATGAAACATATCCGTCATATGATATGTCTTTGTATTTTGATGGTGCAGCTGCTAAGCCCACCATTTAGGAATTAATTTTGATGACAATCTCACTTTAAATAAGCATCGTGATTGTATTGTTAGAAAAATGACAGTCTATTTCCATTATAATCTGAAGCCTACCCATATAAAAGCTGTGTTTGAAAAGTAACCAAGTAGTGCGCAGAAATTCATTTACAATTCTGATGCTCCATTCATTAATTATCACTTACAATGTGATCGCACCACTCATTACCCATATGCAGAGATGGAAAATGTGTGCAGAACTACTGAAGCTGCAATTGACTTTTTGACTGGGGTGATAAATCAATGAAATACTTTACTTGTGCTTGCTTCATGAATTTGGAATTTTATTAAATATATCTTCTCCCTCATTTCGTTTGAATAGTTTAAGTAATATTCTATGGATTAGTGATTGTTCCCAAAACTTAAGATAAATGAACGAAAATGGTCAATACTACAAACAATATTACGAACAAGCAATAAAACACATTCAAACAAATTCTATTGAATCCATCGACAATTTAAACAGTCAAAACAATTTGCGAATTTTCTTCAGTAAATTCCAGTAAAATTGCATTCTCAAATCCTACAAAACATTTGTGCATGGGGTTAAATAACTTATTGCTGATCACACGAAGCATATTTGGCATAAACTGACTAAACCTGCTTCCAGTTCTGGTTTGGAGAAAGACGATATAGCGATTTCAACACTTGCAAACTATAACATGATTTTGGAAATCAAAAAATGTGAAATACTTTGTCTGCAATCAGTGAAAATTGACAATTATAAATTCATTGCAATGCACAAATTTAAGATAAAGGTTAGTAAACTCAATTTTTCATACTTACATCAAAGGGAATGAAACATATCCGTCATATGATATGTCTTTGTATTTTGATGGTGCAGCTGCTAAGCCCACCATTTAGGAATTAATTTTGATGACAATCTCACTTTAAATAAGCATCGTGATTGTATTGTTAGAAAAATGACAGTCTATTTCCATTATAATCTGAAGCCTACCCATATAAAAGCTGTGTTTGAAAAGTAACCAGACTGTCTTTGCAATATCAATTCACAGTTTACTGTACGGTATATGACATTCATTCTGCTGTGTACATTTGAAATTTCAACACTCTATGACAACAGTGTTTCTATGCACAGGTTCTTTTTTCTAATTACTTAATAGCAAGTCATTGCGGCAAAAATTGAACAACGGAAGAACTTGACATTTCATTACAGTGGCTCTTGATCTACCCCTGCAGGTCATTCAGAGGCACAGAATTTTCATTGAAGCTAGAGAGTTTGTTGAAGATAACTTCGGGAGTTGGAGGCCATTGTCAAACAAACAGAGACATTTAGTAAAACAGGATTTTGGCGATCATTATTTGACTATGTCCAATTGCCAGTGAGTTGAGCATAAACGGCAGGAGATCGCAAACACCAGGACGATCACTAAGAGTTGGGGATGACAATTTTATAATAAAAGACATAGTTATTTCATCACGACAATGAGGTTGAGCTCATTAACTTGTTATGGTTTACTATAATTTATAATAAATATCATTTAGCAGAAGCATTTAAATAAGCAAGATCTATTAAGTTGTATTGGAGATGTATGCATTCGAATACCTTTCAATTCAAAATATGTAATTTTCACTGCATACCCAATACTAACATCGTTCCAATAAACCAAAGGAAATGTTGTAGAGACTATAAACTCAATTCAATCAAACTCTTCAATACAATACCCATTCTGATGTAAAAATTTTAACGATCCATTCAAACTGTTTTCATCCTGAAATTTCTAGAATAATTCATAGTCCTTAAGGGTGGACGCAAAGATGAACACTAGTCGGGCTCTAAATTTAGGAAATCACATGTAAAAATGGGCTGAATAAAATGAAAATGTAGACTACTCCAAGACGATTGGTGATAGCGAAATTAAAGCAGCTGCTCTATAATTCCAATCTAATAGAATTAATTTTGTTTCTTTAAAAAAACAGCAGAAAAATTAATGTGTTGAAAATTGGTAAATAAATTTTTACGGGCTCCAAAAATTCAATCGCGGGATCAAAATGTGGCCTGAAATAATAGGTTACTAGCAAGATGCGGAAAAAATTGTACGTTGTCCATCTCTGGTTTTTTAGTGGAAACGTTAACACGCCTTGGTACCACACACTTAAATGAATTAATGTTATTAAGTATTTCATTAAAGAAATTTTCTTTTGCTCGAAATATCATTGCAAGTAATTTATCAGGGTTGCCTTTGATGTGGAAATTTCACATCAATTCAACAGACTGTTGTTCATTGCTATCAATTCAAGTCATGTTGATGTTAACAGCTTTATAATGTTTGACTACAATATATTCGTTACTTATTTCATGTTATCGATTAACCCTATGCAGGTAATGTGTGTAAGCGAGGTTACACAATACATTACTACTGGCGGATTAGCTATGGAGCACGTGGCGCATCTGTACCAGGTCCTTTAAAACTGTTATTAATACATGCATTTTTTAGTTACTGCTTTTGATTTTTCAGAATTTGTCCAATTATAACAGGGTTGTGATATAATTAGCTATTACAAAGACCTTCAATTTCATGCTACATTGCTTTTAATTAATTGTCATTCTTAAATTGTCCAGTGCAAATGATCATTTTTTCTATTTGACAAATCCTAGGGACTACTTCCAGATTTTCATTTACATCAGTTATTAATGAGTTATTAATATATTTGCAAAGTACGTAGAAATTATCTTTGACAGACAAAGTACATTGACGTAAAGTAACTAATTTGGATTAGAGGGAATTTATAATGAGGGGAGAAGTTGGTGCATTTTCACACGTTCAAAAAAAAGTTGGTTAATCTAGCTCGATGTATACCTTGAATATCCATGCGAAAAATTTAGTAAAGAAGTAAACGTAGAAGATGTCTGTTTTTCGTAATTATGGCACTATTCTATGATTCTAAATATCGAATTAAAATGCTTTCTAGAAAATTGAAATCATTTCGTGAAGCATGCTCTTATTTTCAAATTTTCGTTTACTTGTTTGAAATAAAAGTGGAAACTCTTCATAGAATTTCTGAGTTTTGGTAGAGCAATAATTACTTTCTATTCATAATCAAAGTAACGCCAATCAGAAACTGATTTGCTTCTTGTGAGTGGACAATTACAGATAAAAGAAGCAATTACTATAAAAAATAAATAGATGAAATTTTGACCGAAAATTTAATGCCAATTTTATCGTTGACAAAAACACTTCTTGAATTTTTTGGTTTGCTTTACCAAAATTGACTATTACATTGCAGTACTCGAAAGGCATTTGATACTATTTTAATATTTCAAAATTTAACATTGATTTTTCAACACTTTGCTTTTAAGTTTTATTGGATTCCCTAAATTTGAGTTGATTTGCATGCACTATTCCGTAAGTTGCCCCACTTAACAACTAGGTTCAAGTCCGGCAATGTCCTCCTCGGTATATCGTATATGTACATTTTTTATTTCAAGAAAATCTTGAAGCACTTAAAATTTTCTATTCGAATTTGAAAAGAACATATATATATTTTAAGTCCATGTTCATTTATTTTTAGAATTTTTTTAAAAATTCGGATCCGGATAATGAAGAATTTTGGATCGGATTCCATCACTGTCGGATCATATCCATCTCTGATTCAGCAATCTGCATTGATTTGTTTAAAACAAGTGTCTTGCTTGTTTAAGCCTCTTGACACAAAACTTCAAGTTGGGTAAATCAGATTATTAATAAATCTCTAAATTTCACTCCTAATTTTGAAGATGTACTGGCACATGACCTCTCATCGCATTTGCAAGAGATCTTCCCAGCGTGAAAATGCCCCATCCAGTAAAAACGAGGAACATTACAAATTCAATGTATATTTTTCTTCATTGATGCCCTATCATCTGATTTGTCTTGGGATCGGATGGGACAAGGAAAGCTGCCCTACTCGTCTCATGGGACCAGTCGGTCGTGGGACCAAATTTTACCGAAATATCCTTTCTGAATGTATGTTTATATAGGATTGCCTAGAAAACAAACGTAATGTTTTAAACACGTTTGAAACGGTGTCTTAAACACCTGCTTTTTTATTGTTTTTCAACATCTTATTTTCAGAATATTTTGTATCAAATGGTATTATCAGCCCAAAAAAATATTTTGAGAAATTCACATTTATATGTTTTTTATATTTAAAAATTAAAATAGTGTGCTGTAATTTAAATATCGGTATCTAACAGGGTTATCGTTTGACGTGGGATGCCCCATGGGACGTTGGGATGGGAATGGGAAAAAACTGTCCTACGACAAATCTGATAATTTCATATCAATTGTCGTCTGAAAATAATACAATGTTGGAATTTACTATAATTGAAAATTCGATGAATTACAAAACTAACCTTTCAACCACTTGGCCGCTTCAGCTGTTGCTCGTTTACGGTCTAAGTCATCATCCTCGTCAGACGAATTCTGACTAACTCCCAATTGCGCCAACAACTTTTTGCTTTTGATATTTGGTAGAGATCGAGTTCGATACGCTCTTTTCTTTCTATTCTTTTTTTTTCTCCTCACAATTTTTTTAAAAGGCCCTTCTTTAGAAAAACACTTCTCAATTGAAGACGATGTTTGGATACTCGATTCTGAATGATCCAAACTTGGATTTGACCGCATTGTCTTCATTGCTCTTCTCATTTTTCTAAACCAATACTTAATAAATAGACAGACAAATGCATGCACTGGAGTGTACATATGTACAGATTACACATCAATAGCAATATAACATAACAGCAGAGTATTTTAAACTTACTTTTGTTTGAGCATTGCACAAAACTAGCAAATATTTAGTTGTAAAGAGAACGAAGAACTTTGTTTAATAAGAAAATTAACTAGAAATGCCTTTGAGGTGGGTTTAAGTATTTTTATTGTAAGATCGTCGAATACATTTTTGTTTAATGGTATAATACTCAAACCACTATATTTTGTTGTTAAACGAAATGTGGTGTAATAAACATCGCAAGAGTTTTGTATCTTTTTAAGAGATATCTTTCAAATACATTTAATTACTTTGTTGTGTTGTTCTGTGTCTGTTGTGTGACACAACAGTGTTTTGCTGTTGAGTTGTATTGTTTGTTGTGTGAAAAAACTCACACATTAAGATAATAGACAAAACATACCTCCGAAATACACATGAATTTTTGTATTACGCATTTGTCATCAATATTAATCATTGCAGACAACTATTTCAAATGTTTTGCGAAATTTACAAAATTTTTTTTCAAATGAAATTTCAATTTATAAAAAATCATTAATTATATATAATGCCAACGTTTTTCTGAGACATCTATATGTATATATATATATATATATATATATATATATTTATGTTTATATATATATATATACAGGGGCGAATCTAGAAATAGAAATTTCTGATATTATTATTTCTAGATTTGACTAAATTTAGATTCCTAATATATTTGCATGTTATGATAACAATTTTAAAGGTCTTGATAATCTATTGAGTTTGAGTTTCTTCAAAGTCGCTTAGAAATAAGTTAATGTGTCCTATATAGCATATTTTATGTTTATATATATACATATATATATATATATATATATAGAAACATCTTCTGGTTCCATAGAAAATTAAATGTGCCAGGATTATGCGCTATTAATCATGGAAAATATTGAATTGAGATATTGCAGACATATTTTAGTTTAGAAAGTATAATATTATAGCAAGAAATTATGTTGGTTCCAGTCTTAGTGGACATCGAAAAGTTAGTCCGAGTCTCGTACTGATCCTGTCTCATGCTGTGTTTTTTATTTCTTGTACCGCCACCAGTCGTTGGGTCTGATATCAGGGTCAGGTCAATTTCCTCAGGAATCTATTGACTATACAACCATAATCATTGTTTTGTGAAATCTGGAAAGAGAAAAGGATATTAATACACAGATTATAAATTTTGCTGTATTGTTTTTTATTGCATTTGTGATCGGTAAACCCTTAGCATGATTTTTTTTTCTGTAACATTTAGTAATTAAAATTTCAAATAGTGCGAGCATAGAAAAGAGGTCTAAGGCTGGAGGGGCATCATATCAATAACTTTGAAGCTCATGATGCTTAGCAAATCAATCATGTGAGAATTGAATGATCTTAGCGGATTACTATTAATAAATTTATGAATTTGAAGGAAATTTCAATTTCGGGGAAATGATCAATCGCCNATGTCGATGAAGAACAATAAAATTTTTCTTCTAAACTTGTTTTTTCCTCAGCTTGAAGCCCGTGTCCTGCCCGTTAGGTAAACGCCCGTGCCGTGTTTTGTGTCGTGCCCATTACGGGGTCCACCCTAAGTTATATTTGAAAATACTGCTNTAATAAATTTATGAATTTGAAGGAAATTTCAATTTCGGGGAAATGATCAATCGCCAATATCATTAGGGTCTTATATAAAATTTACTTGTTTGTAACAAAAATGTTAAAATTTTAAACATTTATGAAAATCAATAGCATTGTGAATACTTTTTGATCATTATTTTAAATAGGTGATATATCAAATTTAGTGTTGAAGAAAAATTAGCGGGTGGGGATGGACTTTAGACGTACCGCACGATTCGATCGGCCATTTTTCAAAATCTGAAATAAGAAATATATTGTTTTTTAAAACGTTTGTTTTTCTTCCAAAATACTGATGTAGGCCATACCGGTGTAAGTCGGACATACTTTGCGCCAAAGCTCTGTACACAAGCAATACTAGAATGCTGAGAAACATTCACCTACATAAAAACAACCTTTATACTCTAATGCCGGATTTTCAATACCCGCAAACGCGATATTATCTTCAAGAGAAAGGGGAGAATCGTACACCCAACCTTCGAAAAATGTGTACAAATATAATGCATTAACAAAAAATAATAATGAAATCAATACACATATTTCACAAAATGTCCCAATCATCACAAGTGTTGACACTAAGGCAGGTCTTAGAACATCAAGATCATTAAATAAATTTTCTAAGTTTTTAAAATTCTAAGTTGGACGTCCTAAAGCTTCTGCTTGCGATATAGATATATTTTCAGCGCTGCGCGCT
The DNA here is from genome assembly GCA_900660155.1 of Hofstenia miamia. Lineage (NCBI taxonomy): Eukaryota > Metazoa > Xenacoelomorpha > Acoela > Hofsteniidae > Hofstenia > Hofstenia miamia. The sequence continues at coordinate 593,508 of CABFPE010000307.1, forward strand.
GACAAATATGTGTGCAGTTTTTTAATGATAGCCACCAATTTCCGCTTGCACACTTATTTTTATCCCAACAAGTTGATATTACGTTTTCCTGAGCTTTTCTGCATATTTCTTTGACGCAAAATTTTTAGACTATTTACCTACTATCAATCTTGCTTTCCAAATATTTAAGTATTTCTATATGTAGCAATTGATCATCAGTGCATTCATGTTACAATCAGAAAACCAAAGACGTTTCTTCAGCATTGACTGCTTGCTGAAGCAGTTCAATATCAGTTTTTGAGTTTTTTTTGTGATAATTCCTAATAAATAAAATTTAATCTAGATTAATTAGATCAAATAGTGTGTTTGGGACAAATTGGACAGCTCTATTTGATTCACCCCGCCAGAGATGGAATCGGATCTTTTCGGATAGGATCGGATCTTCATTTTGAGAAACTTCGGATCTGTTTCGGATCCAAATGTTTTTAAAACTTGTGTATTTGTGCATTTTATAAATTACGCACATTTTTAAATTGAATCCCAATTTAGGTGTGTTAATAACCTCAATCTAAGTGAAGTGTTGTAATTGAATTTCATTGTTGATACGACAGGTTCCGCGGTATTCTTTCCAACAACTTGTGAAATTGGTGACGAACACTTCAAATCTGAAAATGCGATTCATGTTATCCATCACATAAGATGACATAGTAAAGCAACAAAAACCATTTGTTTGTACAAACTTGCAAATGGAAGAGCAGAATTCTAAAAATGATTCTCTCTAATATGCATGTCAAAGAAAAAGCACAGAACACAGAGAAGCAATAAGTGGAATACCATCACACGAAATATTTTGTGACTACTTTCGATAGATGGCGCACAAAAATTCTGCAATTATGCAATCTATAGCCTATCTTTATACATTGGAATAAAATTTTAAACATTTATATATCTTTTAAAATTGTTAAAATTGCAAATGGACTCTGGGAATATAGATATTTGAGCAATGGTAATTACAAATAACATAAAGGGACTTAAAAGGATATTATAGATCTTTGGCCTTTTGCATCAATAATTTGTACTGATTTTACATGCAATTTAGTCATTTAAATGCCCATAATTCTATTAATTTTCAATAATTGATAGATAGGCTCTGGTTTTTTGATTGGCTGTAATCGAAAGCCAGTGATTAGCTCCAAAGCATTCGTAAATATTTGTACATTCCTTGGCCAAATGCAATTAAGTCGAGTCATATCATACCATTCTGCAAAATTTCCGCAATCAGGAAAAAAGAGGCGGAGTATTCGATTTATTTGTCATGTACTGGTAAAATGTTCTGATAGAATTTTCCTTTGGTGAGTTGTAATACCTAATTGTCCTACATTAATTTTTTTATTTGATTCTAAACAAGAAAATTTTTTGAAGCAAAAATGCAAATACTTTTTTGAATTTGTGAACATGGAAAAGCTAAAATATTATTTTTTATTAGTATTGATAGACTTATTTATGTATCTGTGTTGATAACATTACGCGAAACCTATGGACCTATGAAAATAATTACAGTATGTGTCACGTACTGAATATTCTTTTATTTTACAGTGTCAATTTTTAAGAATTGTTTAAAGCATGTGTGCCAAAATGGGGGTAGAAGGCTATTCTAGTCAGAAAAATATTTTCTATAAGTTTTCGATTAGACTAGTAGTTTTTTTACCTAAAATTACAACATTGTTTATTCGCTACAATGTAATGACGAATTATAGTTTCAACCAGTGAATGACATTCTAGGTTCTAGTAGGCTCCTATAATAGGATTTAATTTAAAATTTATAAATGCCTGATTTAATTGCAGCACTATTTGTTTTGTTTATGGACTGGAAACTCCAAGTTTTTTTGAAAACTCAGTGCATATATATATATATATATATCAAAATTACGCAATGTGATCCGCACAAATTGAAATACAATATACAACCATTTATAGTAGTTTAATTACTGCGAAATTTATATTTTATGTCAGATGTGAAAGGCTTGCTTTGGTGGTAATGCTTTTATATTAATTACATGTAATACAGTTAAGAATGATCTCACATATATGCAATCAATTTTGACCGTATTAAGTTTAACAGAAATTAGAATTTATTCAACTGATATGTTTAACCAATTATTTACTAAACTTTGTTTAACGGAATGGAAAGGCAAAAGTTACTATATAAATTCTATACAAATATACCATCGCAAAAAAAAAGAGATGGGTTTTCCGATTTGTGGAAAAAATGTTTTTTTAAAAAAATTTTGGTTATCAAATAATGGTTTATTTTTGGTTAAAATTTCGTCATTTTTGCTTGGGCGCTACATCTATAATTTTGCACTCCGTTAAAGTATATATAATTTTAATAACATAAATGTGTACTAAGCACATTATTATTCTTGATCGTTTAGGTAGACTACATAATTGAGAAGAAATAATTCTGAAGAAATACAGTTCATTTCAGATGCACTTGCAATGCTCAACTTAGGCTACAGAATTTGTAAAATACATGAATTTGGTATTCAATAATTGTTCAGGAATTGAAAACTTCTTGAGCAATTATAATTAGATTTTAATTTGGAAGTAATACTATATGAATTTAATATCAAATAATCAATTTTTTCAAATTTTACTACAAATAAATAGATAGAATGTAGTATATGTAGATGCATTATAGTGAGCATATAATCCCGTTTATTTCTATGAATCATTTGAGAGAGTGAATGATAATGCGTCATTGGACCAGAGCAATAAATTGATTTCATTTAATTTCCAAAAACATTTTGTAAATATTTAATTTCACAATACTACGTTCCCGCTAGAGAGCTTGTAAATCACTAAATTAAATTTCGTGGAATGCCTTAGGTTTTCCAAACACTGTCAAAATGTAAAAATCCTAATATAATTAAAGATGCCCTTCAATAAAAAATCTTAATTAAATATGCACTCTAAGCAACTTGCAATGCCAAGATCAACTTAGTACTCAGAAGGTTTGTCATTATTATAATCACTAATACCGTCGGCATACTATTAACAGTGTATAAATTTATTTAATGCTGCTGTTATATAATTTAAAATTTTTAGTCCCATTTAATATCGAATTTCAGAAATATTCAAAAGTTTTATTTAAATCTCAAATTTTGTTTGAAAATTTCATTTTTCTATCACGGATTTTACTATACACTCTACAATTTTGAAGTAAATTTATATTGTTTGAAACAACTTCAATTCATAGTGATATTGCAAAATGGTTATTTTATAATTTGGACATAACATATTAATACGGGAGGTAATACTCTAAGAAACTCAACTATTTAACCTCAATAAATATATTATGATTATAGTTGATGACAATTAATGGAACTAGATTTTTACAAAGCTTACAAATATGTCGATTTGCATGCACTATTTCGCAAGTATATGTCAATTTTTTATCTCAAGATAGTGTTGAAGCTTTAAAAAATTTTTATTCTCATTTAAGAAAAAACATAAATATTTTTTAAGTCCATGTTTATTTATTGTTAGAACATTATTTAAATTCGGATCCGTTTCGGATTGAAAGCTAATTTTTTTTTAAAAAATTCGGATCGGATCGGAACCAGATCTTGAAGTTTCGGATCCAGATCGGATCTTAAAATAATGGATCTGGTTCCATATCTGCACCCCACAAAAAACCAAATTATAAAAAACTAAGTTTGAGAATGCTGCAGAATAATTTCTAAAACTTTACTTAAGGTAGAATAAACACACTAATAACATTAATTTGCTCGCATTTGCTTTTTTTCCTGTTACCTTACACAATGAACAGTACAATAAATTTAATATTGTTTTGTATTTATCCGTCGTTTTACAATTTTTATTGCAAGCAGTCGTCCGCAAGCACTAAATTAATATTTCGCAATTTGCTATTGTCTTAATATTCCCCAGTTGACATCTCTGACATTTTCTGGTTTTCTAATTTTTTTCTTAAATATGAATATACTTACACTGTCAAATTCGCCCCGGTCTACTTTACTTATCTGTATAAAATTTAACCGATTTCTCAAGAAATGATTACTAAGGCAATTCATGTGATGATTGCTGGAAGATGCGTGATTACTGATAGATGGAATTGAGATGTCACTACAGGATATCAAAACAAATGTCTTGAGTGTAGAAATGTTGTCTCATCAATGTATTTAAAAGTTTTAATTTGATCCATTCTACAGGACAGATTTTGTATTTCATACAAAGCGCAAGTTTTTTATGAAAATTTTGATTGAGTAGGGCATTTAGGAAATATATTTTCCAAAACTTTGGAAGGTTTGGCAGCGGTAAATTTTATGAAAATTTGTATTTTATTTGAAAAATTTGCCAAATATTCAAAACATTTAAATATTCTTCGATAGGGATAAGTGTGCCTCTATGTATCTGTATACTTTATTAAAAATATTGCCGCGCAACGATGACTATACCTATGCAGTGGGGCCCTAGGCTCCATTTAGTCAGCCAATGCTTTGAGAAGATCTTTGGTACGTCGAACATTAATAATAATTGATGATTAAACTTAAAAACCCAAAATAGTCTAGTTTAATAGCATGCCTTTCATCTTGTAGATCACTACGCAAGCCATTAAGAAAGCTGATGTAGGTGACTTACCCAGACTTGTCAACGAGCCGAACCGAGCTTCATTGAATATACAACGAATGCAAAACGAGTCTATATAAGCCAAGCAAGTTCATAGTTCTTCTTGTTAATTTGGTTATGCAGATATCTCTAATTTTTTCATTCAAAATGGCTTTCTTATATTGAAAATCGGCTAATTTTGAAAAAGACAATTGAAGTTAAATGATTGATATTTAAGTTAGAATATTTTGACCTTTCTCTATGAAAAACATAAGGGCATTGTGACACCTTAAAAGTGAATAGCATCCTTACTCATTCATAAAATGTGCTAAAATTACGTTTTCTCAAATGCAAATTAC
>CABFPE010000307.1:599474-612269 GCA_900660155.1 Hofstenia miamia
TACGGTTTCTCAAATGCAATTGGAAAAGGTGTAGAATAAACTACTTTTTAACGAAAATGTAGCAAGACTTTTATTTTATTTACGCATATGAACCGAAAAATTAAAGTTGATATGATTATCATAATTTTACTACCTTAACTCAGAGTTGGAACCGGTCGAAAATTTAAGGTAACGCCCGGTATTTGGAAGGCAACAGCTATTATCGACCAGCCGGTAAATTTTTCTTGCAATGTATATATATCTGTTTATATATGCATGTTTATGTATATATAGATCTACAGTGCCATTAGTCATGCAGAATACAAATCAACTGTTTTGTTTAGATGGGACATACATGTATCACCGAGCATCAAAGGGTTAAAGTGGTTCGGTCTAAGGGGAAAAACATTGTTTTAACAGTTGTTTACACTTGTCGTCAACCCTGGTAGGTCTAAAATTATATCCAATCATGTCACAGCAGAAAATATAATTAGGAAGTTTGTTCAAAATATTAAACAGCTTTGTTCGATTATCATTAAAAAGCAGGGTATTTTTTATAATAACTTATTATATCACAAAAATTAGAATATTTGTAAACCAGTTGAACCTAATCCAAATTTGGCCATTAATTCGTCGAAAAATCATTTACTTATTCAAAGCAAATAAATTTTACTAAAATAAATAAATGATTCGAAATATAGACGTGCGCTCTATTTTAAATTTCATTGTTAATCAAAATACAAAAATTATAAGTATAATCATCCAATGTTGAATTGCAATACTGGTATGCCAAATTTCGCTAAGATTAGAAACATAAACTATTTATAAACTGGAAGGCCTACCTCGTTAAGTGCGTTCAGGAGAGAATGAATCATTAAATTGTCTTAGCAGGAGATCATTTGCTATTTTCGTCTGACTTCCCTTCTTATAAATGTACTTCCTCTTTCTTACAGATGCACATTTCGTAGATTAACATTCCAAGTGCAATACCACAAATTCATTTTACTGTATTGCAAGTCAAGGAGCAGTATGGGAAAAACAAGAAAAATTTTTATCATCATTTACGTAGCATCATTAACAAACTACTTGCGCAGTTTAATGAAACAATCTTCTGTTGAATTATCTCAAACCATATAAATTTCATCTTCTTAAATCAGAATCAAAGGTGCATGCTTCATAGAAAATATGGGATTTTAAAATTTATAAGTTGTATGTGGACCTGAATTTTCAAGCCCATCTCAGATTTTCCAAAAAATGGTCTCTGGACAAGTCTACTAACTGTCTAATATTTAGCCCAGCTACTTGTGTAACAAACTTACTTATGTATATTATGGAAAATTGAAATTTAAAAAGTTAACAAATCAAAAAACACCAAAGCTTATCCGAAAACATAAGCCAACAAATCCCTTCAATGTTTAATTTATTAAAGTCCCTCTCAACCAGACAGTCCAATCAATGTGCATGGTTTGGTCCAGGCCTTTTTTCATCTCTGACATGGATGCCAAATGCGACGTCTATTTTTCATTACCCAAAATAGTTTTGATCATCACATTCAGAATTTGAAATTGGAGTAGATTCAATCGCATGTATTATAAATAATATATGTAGATATTCAATCCCAAGTTTGCCCAAGCATTTTTTACGATTTGTGATTGTTTCAAAAAAATTTAAGCGTTGATTATATCTAATAAGATATCAAAGTCTGAAAATACCACACAGTAGAGGATTGTCTATTGTCTCTTCTTTCATTTTAATCATTAGTTAGCGTTCGGCACCAACACATTGACTTTGAAAACACTAACAATGGCGTCTGTGTCATAAATTATTGTTGATTGAAAATTCAAATAAAACTCGGATTAATGTATGTGAATTTCATTTATCCTGAAGTGCCCATGAATACTTTATACTTTATATAGCTTCTTTAAATAATTTTAAATGCTTTTAACCTACGACCTTATCAAGATATTCAAACTTGAAAGCACCACAGGACAAATTTGTATCACTTATTTCATTTTCTGTTTAAAGTGGAGCCCTTTTACTATTCGAATGCCGGCTTGAATTTAAACGAAATCTTTATTCAATTAGCGTTACCTTCTTCATTTTCGATTCAAAACCTATAGCCTCTAACATTGGGCACAACGCAACTCAATAGATTTGGGAGGTCTATCCACATATGGAGAAGCAGTTCATTTTTGCACCCATGGGTTTTTGGCCTCTTGATTACCTGAACATTAGGAATGGTAAGAATTTAAATTTATTTTCTAAAATTTGAAGTTTAAATAAAATTGGGAATGATTGCCGTATATGTTTTCAAGCACTTTAGCTACGGCAATACACTTTGCTAAAAATTTCGAAATTATGTTCAAGCAGAGGTGTATTGGGAAGGGGCCCATGGTGGCCAGTCCGCCATTGTTAAATCATTGAAGCTAACTGTGGGGCCTATAAGGGCTCATATCACTTATTTCATTTTCTAGCAATCTACTACTCACTCAGGAAAGTTGCTTGCTACCCAGTTGCGAACTGATCTATCAAGTGGTCAAGTAAACCACAGCCTGGAACTCGCAATTCACGATATGAATTTTATCAATGCAACGTTTCACCTGAAATCATTCTGTGATAAGATTTACACGGTCTACCTTCAATGACAAAATTTGAAGAGAAGTACAAAAGATATCTAAGGATCTTGATATCCAGTTAACTAAATTTGGTTGGGCGATCGAGACTCGGTGAATAGCTACTATTAATAATATAGAATGACTATTTGGCTCTTTTCACTCATTTTTGTAGTCGTGCAAACGATGCTGGAGAGGAGGACAAGAATACATATAAAGTAGACCCTGCTTAATATATCTACGTTAGGACCATTCTATTTTGGATTTATTAATACTAGAATAACGATTACCTCTTGAGAAATTTATATCTGTTTCAAATGCGAAAATTATAGAATAGAAACCAAATTTCTAGAAATAGCAAACTTCATGAGATTATCAACATAATTGGAAGTATATGTACCTGCTAGTTGCTGAATGAATAATGAAGCAAAGAAAAAATGCTTAATGGTCATTCGGATCTGTCGTCGCTTTTCTAGTGTAATTTAAAATAGTAAATAACTGAGAGAAAAATGACAAAAGTAGTGTCAACAAATGATCAATTTACCAAGAACTGCTTGTTTGGAGGGCACTTTTCCCGTAATTCAGAGCTGATGTTCTCTTTGAAAGCAAAAAGGCGTCCATTTTGCTGTATCTAAGACTATTGAGATCATATTCCTATCGAACACGACAATAAAGCATTTTCGCAGCTACTGTAGGCTTAGATGTAATTAATAATTACTTTTACATCACTATCTTCATCATGTTCTATTTCCTTTCTCTCGCCATCCACAATGTGGTGGACCAGCTCATTAAGCATGTCTTCTTCCTTCACCTCCGAAGCTATAACATCCCCAATGAATAGCCCTCTATCAAATTCCTTTTCAGTCAATCCAGTAGGAGTGATGGTAAATTCGGTTCTTCATTGGCCAGTTCCTTCCCAACAGTTGTAAATCCGGCTTTGATCTAACAGTTTTTGATGTTGTTCCAAGAAACCCATTCCATGCTCACTGAATCGTGTAAATGGCCTCCAACAGATTTATGCGTTTACTAACCACTTGAACGAAAATTCCAACCTCAGTATCATCTATGATATCGCAAATACAATCAGTTTGGCGATTCAATACATGAGTCGGCCATTCTCTTCTTAGAAAAATGGTATTCATCAATTGTGGTGTTGGATTTATTAACAGATGGGTTTTCAATGTAAAAATTAATTCCACACAAATTTGGATGTATTAGGGAGTGATTTATTATCAATTGATTTATAAAGCATACTGTATTATAAAGCGTCTACTGTATTGCCTTAGTAAGGAAAATGCAGTCGGTTGGGTTTGTAGAGGATTCGGTTACTTAGACATCATTCAGCTGTTGATAGTCAAAGCGCACTTGTCAAGCCGAAGTTACTAGAGATCTCAATTAATTACAGTTGAATTGTTAATTTAGTTTTTTTGTTTTAGTGTTTTTTGTTGCAAACCGAATAGGAGAGTGTGTGTAAGCATTTTATGACGAGTATGAGGTCCCAAAATTTTTAGTTTAATAAGCCCCCCATTGCTAACAAAATAGGACTACACCACTGTGTTCAAGCACATTCACCAATAGTTGTGCTCACTTTTAAATTTCATCATAGACTTATATAAAATCGTTTGATAATCTAGAAGAAACTGTTTGCCATTGATAAAGAACATAGAGCCAGTGGCCCCACTTTAAATTTGGGTCCCGTTGCGAAAATACGGCCCCTCAATCCCTGCTTCCAACTATGTATTAAACTTCCAGTAAGAGTTTTAGAGATTTGCCGGAATCCGGTATTCGGTAAAATCGGGAATTACGCAACCGGATACGGATATCCGGTAAAATTTAATTGTTTAATTTTCGATGAAAAAAAGCTACATTTTTACCATGATATGGAAGTTGTCATGCAACAAAACAAGTTTTTCTTACATATCAGGACGTAGTCTAATTAATATTTATTTATTTTCATTCGCAAGAGGTCGATATTAATTGGGAAATGAGGTTGTTCTTCATTAATAATTAGGGCAATCAGAAGTCATAAAATTAATATGTTTTTCGGTTGGTTTATTTTGCAGTCTGCTTAATATTATATGGTTTTCAGATTTGAGTAGCAGTTTTTTGAAAAATACGGTAATATTCATTTCTGAAATGTCATAAAAGTCATATTTTGGCACAGTTTCATTAAATTGAGAAAAAAACTTAAAATTTTATTCTGGATTGTGACTGCTTTAAATCGTTTGATTTGAAATATATATATATATATATATATATATATATATATATATATTCAATCTATTTCAATTAATGTACTTCCTGGCTTAACCCCGAGAAGTTTAATTGCAAGCTAAATTGTTGACCCGAACCGACCCACTGGTCGACGAGTTCCTTGGACTTGCTAAGTATGTTGGCAGCTGAAAAAATATTAAGGAAACTATACACATTGTTATTTCATGGATTTTGCAAGGCATAAGTGTTGCAGAACAGTGCAATAAAATGCGCATTCAGACAAAATATATGAGGGTTGATAATCTCATTGCTTCAAATATGGCTGCTATCGTAAAAAATCAAAATTGTTCAATGTTTAACAGAGTTGAAATTCTACAATATGTTCTTTTTACTCCCCCCCCCCTGATCTTGGAAATGATACCTGTGAAATAATCGCCTATATCAAGTCACGTTTAGAAATGTACCTGTTTCACTGCTATGATGGAAAGAAAAAGGATGGACATTTAATCGAGATTGTATGCCAAGTTACGAAAATGTTAAGCAACATCGGCTGCAGTTAAAAGATGTCTCATTATGTTGAATAACTCTTGGCCTATGACAGAAATCTTAACCACAATAATATATGGAAATTTATGTGCTGTTATTATAATTTTGTGAAGCAGTTGCCTTAAAAATTGACATATTATTGTGTAAGAGTTCTTGTATTTATTGTATATCTTGTTATCAGTAAAAGAAAAACTTTTATATTGCCTAAGTCATTTTGAAAAATAGATGGTCATATCTTAGAGCATATTTAGCTAAATTCCGCCATATTTTTTCAAAAAATTAGGTCATATTTTGTTTTTTTTAAAGGAGGAAATTATTAACTCGTATTCCAATGTATCATTTTCGTCTTTCAATGTATCAAATTGTCTCTTTAATATTTTGCCGAATTTGAATTATTTGTTTGGGTCATATATTTAGTTACAGTTGCTATGCTTATTTGAAATCAAACAAATTTTGTTCTCGTTGGATTTTTTCAGTTTTTATAACTGATTATTGACATTTTTGCTGCTTACTTTCAAAATTCAATTTATTAGTTCGGCGATATGTGATGTCTATTTACCCTTATAAGAGGATATTGTTAAGTTGTTCGTAATATATGTGGATTTAAAAATGGTTTGTTGAAGATCTACCTTGTGAGTCGTGGTGTAAGATAAATACAGCTGTACACATGTACTGAAGATGTGAATTCGAATCTCACCGAATCAATATGACAATAACTATATGCATACAGGAGCAATATTGCAATTACTGCTGACTGAATTTTGCGTAAACCTTCATTATACAGACTCCAATTTAACGCTAAAATCGGAAAATAAATGCAATTGTGTTTGATTTTGCATATTCTTACTGTTCCTCTTAATTCTTGGATAATTAATATTTAATAATGAAATAACAAAGCTTACCTTTTAATGTTGAATTATATTTAATTCAAAGCACGCATCAATGAAGAACCATATAAGGTTATTCAAAGATACACACTAGGATGCATACATGGAACTTTGTGAGGACGTCCTCGTGGCCGCTTTTTCAAGGCACGTGGTAGAGCAAATGCTTGCGGATTTGAAATAATAATACCCAAGCATGTTAGTTTTAAACGTAAAATCACAAGCAAATGACCGTGATCTGCTTAGAATTTGAAGCAAATGAAAGTAATAGATAAATATTATTGATGCAATAAATGCTTGTGCACATTTACATTTTATTATATATATATATATATATATATATATCCTTGAAATGTTATGTACAATAATTTCGTCTCCTTAACATTTTCGCTCACTTTTGTGGACATTCTTACGCTATCTGAATCATCTATGATACTCCACAAATCTTTCACGTCGTTTATAACGATAGTTTCGTAAAGATCCCCTGGGTAACTAATGTGAATTAATCAGAGTTGTAGATAAGTAATTAACCAAAAACAACTAGTTTTAATAACTAATTATTATCAATATTGAATGTGTAATGCTGAATTAAAATTTATTTATATTTTAACTGTTTAAATTCGCAGAATTGTGTCCTGTTTATGCTAGTTCCTATTATATTTATTAAGAGAACGTTTTGCTATATTGAAATACGAAATTGCTATATACAAAGACGGGATAAATATGCACCCTTTTTAAAGTAATATTTCTGGTTGCCCTAATAATAATTAAAATTAAACAATTTATTATCCGGTATCCGTTAACTTATTCGGTATCCTGCAGTCAAATTATCCGGTATCCGATATATTCATTTCACTATCCGGGTCTCATATCTAAAGAGTTTTGGTGTATTGTCTAAAATTGTTCATTAAGGACATGTTTTCTAATTTTGGTGAACATTTTCCTGTATTTATTTAATTATTTTGATATTTTGAGGTCCAAAAGGCTTCAAATTCTAAAATTGATGTCTTAAATTAGCTTAAAATTGCTCATAATAAGCCTTACTTCAATTTTTTATAAACTAATATTTTGTCATTTGAGGACTCACTGCGGCCGCAATCCTCGGCTGCACCACGATTTCCTACAGTGGTGAATTCCTCAGTCACCGTCTCTGTCCAGTTTTGTGAGGTTTGCATCCTCCGTACATCTATTCCTGGTCCTGTAATGAAACTAAATGTGCTGCTGAAATTAGCCATTAGTAACCAATTTGAATAATAAATTAAAATTTTACTGACATATTTTAGCTTGGCAAATATTGTAAAATTGCAAATATTTTACAAAATCAAAGCAAATATTAGGGCAAATTGGTCCGGTACTGGTCTAGTTTTTTGGTTCCTATCCGTAGGACTCAAATTGAAAAGGTATATGTGATGGCTTAAAGATTTTGTGTAAGAAGAATGGGTTAGCATTTGCATCATTAAGCCTCTTTTTCAGTGAATTCATTTATGACTCTAGTGTGCTGTGTTGTGCCCGTTGTTTGACTCAACAGTTTTTTGCTGTTGTGTTGTGTGGGTTGTTGTGTGAAAAACCCAGACAACGGCAAGTCTTAGCTTCATAAATCTAATCTATAGCTAAGCAAATGAAATATTCTATGCAACATAGTAAATCTCTGGAACAGCTAAATAATTTTTAAAATTGAGAACTGAGCCTGAGCTTGAGCACTTGCAAAACCCCAGTTGTTTATGAAAATTACAAAACAATTATATAAATTATATTTTCTATGCTATTGTAATTGTGAAAAATTTTTTTTTACAAAAGTTACTTTCATTTCACCAAAAGAAGTAAAGTTGACATAAGCTCATGAGCATAAAAATTTGTGCGCACTTAAAATCATTTCATTGTTGTGCTGTTGAGAAAACTTTGTATCCATGCTTCTAATAGTGTCCACACAGAGCATTTGTAACAATTCTCAAACATTAAGATAAAATCTGGCATTTGAATTAGAAGCCAAACATTGTACTTGTAAATATTGAGGGAAAATATGTTATGCTACTGTAGTTCACTAACACATTTTCATCTGCATATTTTACAAGCAAATAAGGGTTAGGAAACTATTTTGAAGAAAGCCTTTTATGGATAGCTTACAGAACTAAGAGTTTTTAAAATGAATTTTTTTAAATTAAAAATAATCATTCATTGACAATTATAGTTCAAATTATATAAACTCTGCTTTAAAAGAAAAACTTCAATTGATTTTTTTAATTAGCCTTCGAACTTGTGCTCAGGCTTGTTTTATGCTACAAATACATTAATTTTCAGTTGAATTTCTTTTAAGCGCATCAAGAATCTGGTCAAATTACATGTACTCCATTGAGAATTCTCCTTCTTGATAGCAAATACAAAAACTTCCTATACATGAGCACATTGATGCTTGTTTGCTCAAAATTGATCATAAAATTCCCCATGTCTTACATCCAAAAATTTGTAAATACTTGGTCTTTTCAACATTTCATCTGTCTAAAAATATAAAACAATTCTTCTAATGAAGATTTATCTTCAATTCTCCCCAAAATACATACAGCATTTGTCTGCTGAATGATAATGCTCAGACATTGTTTAAAATGTTCCGCCTCACGTGATTCCTTTGATGAAAGTACAGGGGACGCGCGAAGTTTGGCAATAAAGACTCCTGTGGATTTACCTGCACCACCTTGGCAATCAAAACCAAGAGGCTGAAATATATAGCCTTGTAGAACAATGTCACAATATTTGGCTGTTTTTCGAGATTCAACATCTGTTGCAGGCTTAGCAGGATTGAAAGTGGAAATCTGACTGAGAGCAATTGCATCAAATCCTGTAACATCCCGGACTAAGGAGCGACCTCTTGTCCAAGGAACAGTAGCCATCTTTTTTAATCAATCCCAGACATTCTAAAATTGAAGTGATGTTGATCATTGAGAATGTGCTCTTGAATAAATAATTCAATTGAGAATGGCATGCAAAACGTCCAGCACTCCATTTGCATGACAATCCATGGAGACCATCAGATGAGACATTTACACCACAAACACAAGTATGTTGCTCACAAACATGAGCTCCAAGTCTGAATGCAACAGTGATACTCAAAGTGATATTGTAAATCTTTAGGTTAAGTTTGCTGGATGGAAGAGCATTGAGCCATGCCCTAACTAGATTACGTTGAACTGCTTGATTCCTTGTAAGATCCTTTTCAGACATATTTTTCAATAGGAAACTCTCGAGTTCTTAAAGACAGGGAAATACTAATTTCTTTGAATTGTGGAAGATTGACCATTTGGAGGTTGTGAATAATTAAAAAGTTTTAACCACAACTCCAACACATCTGCTTCTTCAATCACAAGGGGGCATCCAGGAGCAATCTTTAGCATCAAGTCTTCACATTTGGGCAAATGGATGCTAAAATATGTGTTAAGGGTATACCTAACCCAACTAATGAAACAAGAAGACATGCTTGTGCAGTTGTATTAAATAAATTAATGTTGGTATTAAGTTCAGGTAGACTATTGATAACAGTATCATAGTTCTCAAGTTGATGAAAATGTAAGAATGTGGAGGAGCAGTGAAAATCATACAATAACTTTGGTATGCCCAATGCCAAATGCAAGTAAATTACTATGAAGTAGTCTGTCATCTGTCAAGAAATTTGTAATATGAAGAATATTTCAACTGGCAATAGTCTGCTGATAAGAAATTGATTTTCAGGGAAAATGCAGCTAGAAGAAATTGATGAACTGAACATATCCTTAATTTGATTATTCTCATTAATCTTTCTGAAACCAGAACATACATTCATCACATTTATATACATCAATGTAGAAGTCAATATGCAATTGGCTACTTCAAAACTATTTCATATGCAAAATGTATTAAATTTCCAGGTTACCATTAAATTTCATAGACCAGTTGTCATAGTCCTGCTATTCTGCTTCTGCTTCATTCCTTTTGTGAGTAAAATATCTTGCCAATTGTTTTTCAAAAAAATAATCATAATCAGAATATTATATTTTTGAAAATGATGAATGGTATTAAATGCAATTTTTCTTTGAATATATTGTTTTGCAGACATTCTTTGACAGCACATGTATCCATAACTAACTAAATTTACATTGAAGTAAGGAGAATTTCAAGCAAACACCAACACCAAGATAGGAAAATCAAAATGTATTACTAAAATATCATTTGTCAATCTAAAGTTTACAGTTTTGAGGTAATTTCTTACACTAATAAATGATTTAAATGAAAGTTGAAGATTCCTACTCCTTAAGTAATTAGAAATTCATGAAATAGGATTGGTGCAACTATTTACACTAACAGTTATTGAAAGATGCTGCAACCAGAATAATTACACTGGACAGCTACAAATTTTTATTCTTCTGAATTGTGATGTTTTTAGGTATTTATTGGTGTCCTTTACACCAGGCACCACTTACATGTAGTTGGAAATCCAATGCCAGAATTTTGAGAAAATATCATTGAAATGGAACAATAGAAAAATTATAAAGTGAAAATAATATAATATTGAGATTTCTTGAGGCTGGATTTACT
Organism: Hofstenia miamia; assembly: GCA_900660155.1. Lineage (NCBI taxonomy): Eukaryota > Metazoa > Xenacoelomorpha > Acoela > Hofsteniidae > Hofstenia > Hofstenia miamia. The sequence continues at coordinate 610,273 of CABFPE010000307.1, forward strand.
TTGACTGGGTTCCTTAGAAGTTACTCAATCTAGAGGTAATATTACTAATGAAAAATGATTTGAATAAAATATGTAAGGTGAAAATGTACTGCTTTGATATTTGGAGATATGTACTTACCTCAAGAATATCTTGAATGCACTGAAAAAAGTTTGCTTTGAACTATAAAAAAATATAGAACAGAACAATTTGATATATTTTGATAAATCTAAGATTCTGAAAAACGTATTTTGCATTTTTGGAACCTCTATTTGCTATTTTTATGTTAAATATGATAAGCAAAACAATGCTGTTCATGAAAACACCATCTGAATTCAAAATATTGTTATTACCAACCCAAATTTTTTCTATGCTGTCAAATATTGTGATGAGATTTGTGGTAAACACAAATTCAAGAAAAACTAAATTGAATATGGTCTACTAAAAATTACACAAAAATTTGTCTTAATTTTAATGGCAGACCATTATTTTTTCAAAGAAAAACTCTTAAACACATATTTACAAAAGATTTAATTAATTCATCTATGTCTCAATGCTATTTACATAAATATGTTTAATTTGAAAAATTTTCAATGCTTGATTTTTATTAATCAAATCAACAATATTATTATGTTTGGAACAGTGAAAATACTCAGAATGTACTCAATATTCAAAATATTCCAGATACAAATCTTCTCCAAGTTTGCAAAGGTATTGAGTCCTCATGTCTCTTCAATTTATTAGGACTTTTCTCAAAACTTGATATGTGTTGGCAAAAAAGATAGTTCTACTATGTTCATGACATGAACAGATTAATCAGTATTGTTCTAACCAAGATTTTCAAGTTTGTGGAATGTTAAGAACTTGACCTGGAATTAGTTTGTAAAACTATATATATATTTCCTGCTAATTACTATGGAAATGCAAAAATCTTACATTTGGCAGGAAACAATCTGAAATTTCTAAGGCATTTAGCAGGAATACTACATTTTGCTTAAAAAAGTATTCACCTGAAATTAAATATATTTACCACCTGCAAAATTTCAGAGATTTACATTTGGAAACAGGGTTATGATGAGGTTTTTATATATATATATACTGGCACTGGGTATATGGGTTTTTTTCATTTTGTACCCAGCACCAGTTTTGAGAAAAACCCTTATTCCCAGCATCAGGTGACCATGTGAGGCTTAAAAAATTACCCTAATTTTTTGATAGATCTGTTAATGAGGACCCCATATAAGATTATGTACAAAAAATTGGACCCAAACTCAGACTTTTTCAAAACCCATATACCCAGTGCCAAAAAGTGTACTGGGGGCCATGGATCTCAATGATCTTTCATGCGCAACACAGCACTCTGGCGAAAACCAAATAGTGCATTAGCCTCTGACTGATTAAGAGTTCTTTGCTGCCTCCTCATGGCGAGATCCGGATAGTCAATCCTAGTACACACCCTGTGCAGGTTCTAGGTTTGATGAACGAAATGCCTAGAACTCCCCCTTCTGCGGAGCGGCGAACCCTTAAGGGGAAATGTAGCTAAAAGGAATGAGTACGAAAGCGAATAGAACCAGATACTTGCTACCACAAGGGCGTGTGGGACACAGGACTGATCAACGCGATCAGGGACGTCCAACCAGATTTGGTCTATTCAATGTTCGAACTCTAAACGACGATCACACCCTTGAATCATTGGTTAACACCATGATCTCAAGAGGCCTGGATTTGGTATTGTTGTGCGAGACACACCTTAAAGGTGAAGTGGCTCGGGAAGTGCACAGGGGATACTACTTGTATAGTATTGGACATGGCACTTTGGCAAGGGATGGAGTTGGTTTCTTAATTAGCCCCCGGTTAGTTAAGCTTAAACCTGTATTCCATCCCAACACTCCTAGAACGGCGAGGCTAACCTTTCAAAGTAGTCTATTTTCAGGCATAAGGGACTTAATTGTTGCTTATGCACCAACTGAATCTCATTCTACAGAGAAAGAAGTGGCTGAGTTCTACAGCAATCTTTCCA
>CABFPE010000307.1:626666-638959 GCA_900660155.1 Hofstenia miamia
TTAGCAATGGAAAACCATAGTGTGATAACTAGAATAACTATATAAAAGTTTTGTTTTATTCTTAGATTGATAATGATAATCTAAAAGAAGTTTCAGCATGCATCAAGATAAAATTCTAAAGTAAACCATGATAACATATATTTTGGCTATTTGACACTTATCTATCACTGTCCTTTGACTGACAGTTATTGGAGGTTGGTGCATTTTATCAATATACAAACAGGGTTTTCGAGTACTCGGAATGTTAAGAACTCGAACTCGAATAAGCTCGCAAAACTTGATCGGAAAAACTCGGGTGAGAAATCATCAAAACTCGAACTCAAACTCGTTTGAAAATCCACTTGAAAATAGTGTAAAAATTAAATTTCTTTCAATATCAATTTTCTTACCAATCACAAAAACTTTTTTTTAGCTTAGAATTATTGTAAAATTTATGTTTTTTATTCTAAAAAACTCGGAATTAGAAAAAACTGGATTGAACTCGGAATTTCATTTAAAAATTACTTGAACTCGAACTCGAAACGTAAAAACTCGAACTCGGCCCAAGTAACTCAAACTCGACTCGAAAACCCTGTATACAAAATCTTGAAACCAACATAGGGAACCTTCATAGCAAATCATTATGACAATATGAACAAAAAAATTTAGCATGAATGAGGCATGAATATTAATAAGATTAGATGGGTCATTTATAATTTTCTCATATGTACATTAAAATATTCATCTGAGTTTTTTTTCTGAAATCAAGTATAATATTTTATCATTTAGTCCAGATTACAACTCAATAAACAACTGCTAAAACTAAATTTAGGTGTCTTTTTTGTTATAATTGATACATATACCTCATTCATGATAAATTTTTTGTTCATATTGTCATAACGATTTGCTCTGTCAATCTCAAGGTTCCCTATGTCAGTTATTGGCTTTTAGTCAGATAGATGGTTGATTTAGCATACCACCCACTTATGCAGGTGGTTCTAAAATCTGTCAATTCATAATCTTTGTGGCTGTCAGAATTTATCTTACAGCTGTCAGAAAAAGATGTAACTATGGAAATCACTATAAGCCAATAGCATTAATCAAAAAGCATTATCAATATGTTAAATAGTAAAATACTTAAAAATATTAAAATAGCTTTTAAAGTTTAAGTAATTGATTAATGTGGAACCTTTGAAAAATTTAGAAAGTTAAATATGTAGGAAGCAAGTGGAATGTTACTTTATTGCCTTTCTTATATAGTTACTATTTTAACTAGATGTCTCTTAAACAATGTCNAGCTTGTGACTTTTACCTATGGGGATACGTTAAATCATTAGTGTACAGAACTCTGCCACTGAATCTCCAAGATCTCCGTCAGCGCATCATCGATACTATGGGACAAATACCTCCAGATACTATTAGAAACGCAATGGCTGAAATGCTTGTCCAATATGAGAAGTGCATTGCCAGGAATGGATGGCACATCAAGGGATGCTCTTAAGGACGATAATGAACTATCTGTTTNGAAACGCAATGGCTGAAATGCTTGTCCGAGCCGAGAAGTGCATCGCCAGGAATGGATGGCACATCGAGGGACGCTCTTAAGGACGATAATGAACTATCTGTTTTGTAAAATGACAAACTGTCTCGTTTTATGTCTCATTAAGTTTATTTTGTTTTATCTCCAGGATTAAAGGGAATTCTGTCTCGGATTTTGTAGTTCATTGAAACTTGTGAATGAATTTGAAGTAAACTTATCAACCTTCATAATTATATCCAAATTCCTGCATAATTATCTACTTAAGGGCCTTAATTAAACCAATTAAAATGGAGGAACCATTTTCTGGGACACACTGTATATCTACTAGTTTACATATAATAGTTAATAACTATTTGAATTCTGGCATGAAAAATGTAGTGACTTGAAATGCAAAATTATAGTGCAATAACTAGAATAACTATATGAAAGTTTTGTTTTATTCTTATATAGATAATGATAATCTAAGAAAATTTCAAAATGCATTAAGGTTAAATTTTAAAATAAACCATGATAACATACATTGTGGCTATTTGACAAATAACAATTACTCTCCTTTAACTGACAGCTATTGGCTTTTAGTTTGAGAGATTGGCAATTTATTGTACCATGCTATTTCTTTGGTATCAGGATGACACATTGTGTTTGTAATATATAAGTTCATATCCAAATATAAGTTTGTAAAATTTATGTTTGTAAAATTGTTCATATATCTTTTGTTTGTAAAATCTAAGCTTGCAAAATTGTTTGTATATTATACGTTTGTAAAATTTATGTTTGTAAAATGTTTCATAGAACTTAAGTTTGTAAAGAGCTTTATATTAAATTGTATCCCTCTAGTAATATATCTTTTTTTATGAAGTACTTTTATAAATTCAATGCCACAGTGCATGCCTTCCTTTTACTTTTATATTCAAATCTACTAATTATGTCAAGTTTTGTCTAGATTATAAATTTTGCAGTGTTGACTGCATGTGTTTTTTCTTTGGTCTGTATTATCAATCCTAGTGTGTATCTTTGAATAACCTATTATGATTCTTCATTGATGTATGCTTTGGCTTATGAAAAATGTAGTGACTTGAAATCTTTTGTTTAGCAATGGAAAACCATAGTGTGATAACTAGAATAACTATATAAAAGTTTTGTTTTATTCTTAGATTGATAATGATAATCTAAAAGAAGTTTCAGCATGCATCAAGATAAAATTCTAAAGTAAACCATGATAACATATATTTTGGCTATTTGACACTTATCTATCACTGTCCTTTGACTGACANGTACATTAAAATATTCATCTGAGTTTTTTTTCTGAAATCAAGTATAATATTTTATCATTTAGTCCAGATTACAACTCAATAAACAACTGCTAAAACTAAATTTAGGTGTCTTTTTTGTTATAATTGATACATATACCTCATTCATGATAAATTTTTTGTTCATATTGTCATAACGATTTGCTCTGTCAATCTCAAGGTTCCCTATGTCAGTTATTGGCTTTTAGTCAGATAGATGGTTGATTTAGCATACCACCCACTTATGCAGGTGGTTCTAAAATCTGTCAATTCATAATCTTTGTGGCTGTCAGAATTTATCTTACAGCTGTCAGAAAAAGATGTAACTATGGAAATCACTATAAGCCAATAGCATTAATCAAAAAGCATTATCAATATGTTAAATAGTAAAATACTTAAAAATATTAAAATAGCTTTTAAAGTTTAAGTAATTGATTAATGTGGAACCTTTGAAAAATTTAGAAAGTTAAATATGTAGGAAGCAAGTGGAATGTTACTTTATTGCCTTTCTTATATAGTTACTATTTTAACTAGATGTCTCTTAAACAATGTCCCAATGAAGCTCATTTTAAGCAAAAACGACTTTTTCTGACAGTTGTAAGATAAATTCTGATAGCCATAAGACAGACTTAAGAAAACACCCACATATGCAACCAACCGAAAAAGACACATATTTCTCAGATGTCAAATAGTCCTTGCTATTATTTGAATATTTTTCTTTCGTAATATTCATGATAATGGAATTTATGCCTTGAGTATTCACCTGGGATCTATTTGAAGCCTTTAAAAAATTCAAATGCCTTCACATGTTATAAATAATTTTCTTCTGTACAATAATTGTGTATGCAAAATAAAAGAGCGTAATTTTACTTCAAATGACCTATTTGAATTGATGTTTTGAAAGTTATTAACCTTTCACCCAAGCAAATCTCAAGCCTTCCAAGTTTATTTTTTAGTGTGCACTTGCACTAATTTTCGAAGAATGAAGGCGATGGTATCCAACAAGTAATAAATGTGGAAGATTTTAGTATAATAATAGTTTTATAACGGGAATTTAAGTGGGTCCTCAAAAGTAAGATGAACGTTAAGGTTAACTGTTGATTAAAAAAATGTTGAGGAATACAATAAAATAGAGAATAATTGTGAAAAACGTGACACAGCTTGGTCATCAAAATTTCTACTTCGAGATTTTCTTATCAATGTTTTAGTGAAAGCAACCATTTAGTTCATTGATTACGATAGGAAGTAAGTGTTTTGTTTTTATAATTTTACTTTAGTTTTATTTTCAATTTATGTGGCAACGATTAATTATAACATTGCGGATCATGCTCATCACACTAATGACTACTTGAAATGTTTCTATTTGAGAAAATTCCTGATAAGCATTCCAAATGTCTAGGAGCATTTAAGGGTTATTATTTTCTTAAGTAGGTTTTTAGAAGAAGAATGTAAACTACTTGTAAAGCATTCAGCTGAGTTTCCAAAAACTGCTGCTCTGATATAACTAATGTTTATGATTGAATTTCTATTACTTTGTCGTAGACACAGTTTCTGTCATGTTGTAGAAATGCTTTAGAAACTATCAGTTAAGGGTTTTTGCTTTTGAATTTTCGAGGAGTTAATTTGTTTGTTTGGGTTATTGAATCTGAGTATTATTTATTCTATGTAACATTTTGGTTTTCCTTGGAATTTTCTGCAAGGATGATATTGGGGTACTTTTTACTGCATTCAATTTTGTCATACATATTTTTATGTTTTAATTATAAATTATTTGACATTCATAGTTATAGACGCTATTCCTCTTTGGTTTCCTGATAGGTGCGATATTCCCTTAGTTAAAGAACATGTATGACAAATAATTGATTCACGCATTTTTATCCTTTTTAGTTTGAACAGCAGCATATATTTTTACCTTTCGATTGCTTGTCGATCATTCACTTCCTGGTGCTCGTTTGTAATAACTTCTTCCATAATGTTTTGAATATTGATCATTTTCTTTCAAATAATTATATTGCCACAATGTAATCAAACATTTTTTAGTTGCAATAATTTGATAAGTGTAATAAATACATTGATTTAGTGTAATATATTTAAAATCTAATATTGATTAATTGAATAATATATTAACATTTAGTGTTCACTAGTTGTTATATACTGCATAATCACTCGTTTTACATTGGATTATATTTAGACAGCATGTATCCTTTAAAAGTAAATAGCGAAAGACGCTTTTTACCTAATAATGTAGCAAATGTTTTGATAAGTTTTAATATTGCAGTTAATTTTGCAATACATTCGTATCATAGTTTCAATTATTATAACGTATTACTTCTAAAAAATATTCGATTTCTATATTTTTCATTTTATCACGTGAAATAGTCCGCCTGAAACTTTGGGTTTATATATTTATTAATTATTGTAGGTGATTAAGCTTTATCACATGTTTTTTCACACTTTTTCTGTATTTTTTTGGTATTCGTCAATTTTTTCTGCGTGCTACGCTTGCACCCTATTCTATAACTTTAATTACGAAAATTAGCTATCTTTATAGTATGTGTTTTAGCACAGTAAGATTTTAAGATTTACTGAAGACGACGAAATCAGTGTACTGATTTTCATTCATTGACTTATCTAAGAATTTTTTATCACGGACAATCATATGAGGCAGAGCCTTTTTCAGTTTCATTCAGATGGTTTCCATTAATTCTATCAATAATTGTAGAATTGTAGATCATAGTTTTATGCATTATTATTTGTGTTTCACTAAAATTACATTGTTAAAATTTCAGTTAAGATGATGTGGTCTAGGATTGCTGACCACTTCTAATTTGCCGACAGAAATGTTGCCTAATTTGCTTTGTTGAGTTAACTTCATTCATCATATTTTTAAAGTATATTGTTTTCTTTCGAAAAATTGTCATAGAAAGTGATAGGTATCGTCCATGCTTTAAATAACTGAAAGTTGTTGTCTACAATAACCCTCTAATGTACTACTAGACAAACTCGAGTATTCAAATGACATTATGAGCATCCCGATAGCGGTACTATATTAATTAATACCTTTTTCGTTTGCAGCTATCGTAGCATTTTTATCACAATTGAAATACACACAAAATACTACAAATTCCAATTAGCAAAGGTATGAATAATATTTTTTCGAATTTTTTTCTAATCGAAGTCAAACACAGTATAATATCTTTATTACCTAATGTAAATTTTCGTTGTTCAATTAAGAAGTGATTGCGTATTTCTTTTCAATAAATCTATTATTGTTATTTTAATCTCGGTGAATATTTTTAATTTTTACTTGATTTTTAAGTGGGAGCCCATTCCATTTGAAAATAATTCCTTGCTAATGTTGTCCTCATGATGTAAAATACTGAGAAATAGAAGGTATTTTTGTGGCACTCATTATTTGGAATTTTTTTAAAAAAGTTTAGAAGAATATTTAACTTAACAAATTTTTAAAAGTATCATTTAAAGTAATATAGTTTTAGATGTTCAATGAAATATCCCGTTTTTTAGAATTAATTAAGAGACTTAGATCTTATACAAATTGAATCAAAAACGTAATTACAATACATGATTCAAAAACTGAATAATGAAGAACCTCAAGAAGCACTACTCATATATCATTTTGTACCATTTTCATTTTCAAATAATTATTTTGAGATCAAAATGTTCTTATTTTTTGGAAATTTAGAATTTCAACATGGAACAAAGATGCGAAATATATCAATTAATACCTTTAAACTTCGACAATTTAGAGGTAAATAATCTAAACTCAATTGTTCGAAAAGAGAATATTTAAACCTCTTATTAAAGGACTTTAAACATGTTCAATCTAGAATAATTTATAAAGGCTGCAAGGTTGGACTAATTTTATTTGAAATCGAATACAAATCAATTTTAATTTTAGTAATTTATATATGTATTTTAATACGGGTAAAATTTATTCTTGAAATTTAAAATTAACAATGTTTCGAATAAGTTTTCAATGAAAATTAAAACAACTTCTCTAATTTATGACTGATGATGAAAATTAAAACAACTTTTCTGATTAATAATATGGCCCACTGTAATATAATAGTTACAGTGGGCCATGTTAATGACTAATGAATTTTAAATTTTTTAGTGATTCATCTATTAATTTAAGGATGAGTAAAATTGTATTCTCGAATTTTAAAAATACTAATTAATTACTGTTTATGAAGAACTTTCTCGAATTTTAAAAATTACCAAGCTTTCTGATTTATTAAACTTTACAGCAATGCTGGAATTTTTTAGATTGAAATTTTTTCTTGTTTACTAAGAATATTTTCGAACATTAGCTAAAACTGATTACAATTTTTTGCTACTAAGACCGAATTTTTTTCAAAATATAATTTATTAATTAACTATGTGTGCATTTGGATTGCTTCAAAGCATTTCTGGAACCTTTGAAGGGCATATATGATACCATGTATAGTATTGAATACATGTTTCACAACAACAGCCTTCAATTTTTTTTCATTTCACCTAGTCAAATCATATCCATATGGAATTCTTTTTTAATTATTTAAATAATATCTTATCATCAAATATTGATAATAATGTTTTTTCTGTAATAATTAAACTAATTTATGGTTTTAATTTCACAATGTATAATTGTTGGAAACACCAACTTCCTTTGTTTCTAAGCAATGTTTATAGTCGTCAATTGTTAATTTTTCACCTCTTTATTAATGCTTTTCAAAGTGTTTTTGCTTTTATCATTAACTTTAAATGAATACATTTTACTTCTCAAAGCAACAAATTCATCGAAATATATACTTTCAGGAGTTTAATCTGAAAATACCCAGGTATTCTTTAAATTTTTCACTAAACAATTCCTGATCCTTATCAAAATTACGGAAATCAAATAATTCATAGTCGTCATTGTTTTTTCGAATCATTAATTATATCTTTAGTTTATATTCAAAATAAATCTGCAGGATCCATGTATTTCAGTGAAATATTCTCACCAAAAATGGTTACAAAACTTCATAATGATCCTGATTGCATTATCTTTCTTCACATTTGTAAAGGTATTGATCCTCCCTCCTTCTATTCTTCTTTTCAGGTTAGGTTTATTTGACTTTGATGCTAATTTCATCAATTTTTTTCAGTCTGATCTAACCAACCCTCGTCAGTATGTCAAGATCAATTCATTTATATCTTCTCCTCCCCTTGTAGCTAGTGGCGCCCCTCAAGGCTCTGTATTTGTTGTTCTTACCTTCCTTGTTACCATTAGAGACCTCTCTCAAATTGTTGTCAACTCGGCCTGCTTACTGTATGTTGATGGCATTGCAATTATTTTCTTTAGCAGTTCTTTTGGCTCCAATGTCTCATCTGATCTTGAGCTGTTCTCTTTTGTCAACAATCTTGATTTAAGCCCTACCAAAACATGTGGCATTTCCTTTTCAGTGCCCCCCCTGTGGATCTGCCTCTCCCATTTGAAGTTTTCTCCTCAACATACTCATCTTGGAGTTCAACTTGCTGTCAACTTAAATTGGACTGGACATGTGTCTCTGCGTCTCCGTAAAACTAGTTCCGCACTCTTTGTCCTCTTTCGTAATGTTCTCTTTAATACCTCTTCTGTTGTGAAATTCTCGTTGTTCAGGGCCATTTCTTTTGCTATTTTTTATGCTTCTCTGTTTTCATGGCCGTCTCGTGCCTTGTTCCACTCCATGGAAAGGTTCTAGAAACGTGAATTTCTCTCTTACCATACAAAGAAGCTCTGCTAAAATTCTCAACTCTCCCGCTGTCACCTCGCTTTCACGACTGTGACCTCATCCTGTTCAATCATTTACTATCTCGCAACCTGGACCTTGATCGATTTGATTTTATAACATTCTCGAATTCCCACTCTACTCGCTCTGATGGTGTTGTCACGTTCTGTGTTCATCGTCCCAAGAAACATTGCTCCCTTCACTTATATCGTTGGAAAACAAATATCATAAGGAACTGATTAATATCACATACAACCCAAATAAAAATGATCATATTTACTATCTAAGTTATCAGTCAAATGAAATTTCCAAAATAAATTACTCCTATTATTCTATAAATATCTTTGATGACCTTAATATAGAATATTTAAATAATCTTGAAAAAAATCGTTAAAAGATTTTCACTGTGTAAATTCTGACTGTCCCACACAAAATAACAACTTAATTGACTACTTCACAACAAATTCAGACTTATGCTTTAAATCCTTATTCTTTGAATCATTCCGTGACCATGCTCTTTAACCTATATAAGTAATATAACTGCTAAAACTAGTAATTTTAAAATATTATATACAAGGAATTATCTAAATTTGCTCAGATGAAATAATGGAAAGACTTGCTGATGATCGTGAAATATATGAACAAGTAAGCATTCAACGCAAACTATTTGATCTCGCCAAAACAGAACCGACGACCACTAATTGACCTAATTGCAAAAAATCAAAGAAGATAATTAAACAATTAAGAAATAAAAAATCGGCTTTATAAGAAATATGTTTTTCGATAATCTAAATAAAACAAACGAAAAATGGTGATAAATTCTTTAATTTCTGGGAAAAAGTGATTTCAACTGACATTAAAAATTAAGAATTGATAATCAATTTACCACAGGAACTTGTCAATTTCAATTTCCCCAATAATAAAAGTGAAGAAAATATAATAATAAACTCACAACAAAAACATCATTTTCTTTTAGAGTCGCAAATGCTATTGAAATAGAAACCATAATAGAAAACTTAGACAAATAAATCAACTGCCTCTAATTTTCCAGTCTTTATTATTAAACTCTTTTTATATTTTTAGTGACCATCTGCTATTCGCATTTAACGAATGTATTATTGACAACGAATTTCCTTAAATTATTCAAAAATTTGGTATAAGTCCTCTATTTATAAAGTTGACCCTCTATACGTAAAAAAATTATAGACCTATTTGCATTAGCCATCCTTTTACTAAACTGTTCGAAAAATTACTAAGCAATCCAATAAACGCATATTTGAAATCTGTTTTTTCGTTATCGTCTACAGCAGTCAAGATGCCATTTTATCAATATCAGAACAAGTAAAATCTAACTTAGCCCTTAATAAATGTAGTTGCGTTGCCCTTGTTGATTCAAACAAAGTTCTTAACTCAATTAATTTCGACATTTTAAGAGATGGATTAACGTATTATAACTGATGACAAAGCTATTAACTTAACAATCAACTTTCTTATAGTTAGACAGCAAAGAGTTATACTTAATGGTAAAAAAATCAAAATATATTATAACTAACTGTGGGGTGCCTCAGGAAAAGTTATAGGTCCCATCCTATTTGCAATCTATATGGATGACATACGTATTAAAATTTATCAATACGCAGATGATACCTGTCTTTTAAGTGCTGCAAAATGATATCGAAAATTTAACAAAATATTTTTCAAATAATCAATTGAAAGTAAATATTGAAAAAACACAATTTATAATATTCTCCCCTAAGACAAACAGAAATCTCACAAAAAACATAGAACTTTATATAAATCACGTACCAATAAAGCAAAGCGAATCTATTAACTATTTAAGTTTTGAAATTGACAATGATTTAAATTTCGAACAATTCTTAATGACTAAAATTCAAAAAATGACTTTTGGAGTTAGGTATCTTTATCATCTTTGAAATGGTTCAAACACATACCACAAGTAATTAATAAATGCATTCTGCTTATCGCACTTTTAATACTATTCATTCCTCTTTACAAATATAAATTGATAATATAACATCATTTTGTTTCTAAAAACATTCAATTTCGCGGAAAACGACAATGCATCTATGTCCTTTCTACCAAATTTCATACATATGTTAGCCATAATATTTAAATTCAAATTTGGTCAACCTTCCATTTCGTTTCTAAAACAATTTATTAAAGTAAATAAATGTTCTCAAAAAATGTTATGCTTAGATAAACCTTATAGCTTTCACCACACAGCAACTAAGATATCGAATAACTTATATCACGAATTTCAAATCGAAGAACAAAATACAAGAAATTCCGGAAAAAATTTCGAACATTCCTCTTTAAAACACAATTCATTCCTAATGACAATAACACACTACTCATTCGAAAGTTTTGTATATCATTAAAAAGTCACACGCACGTACAAATCCATATTATATATATTAATACTATTTTGTAAATACATGTAGTTTGTAGCTTTGTACTATTTATTAACAGCAATAAGTTTGTTTTGCCTCATTATTATTATTATTTCATTTCTTCTCACAGCTTCACCAGTTCCCAGGGAGTCTCTGTACTTGTCTATCTTCTCTTTCTCCTTGCTTTCTACATTTCTGTCCTTTGGTACTGCTATGTCTATCACTGTTCCTAATCTTTTCTCTTTGTCTACCACTACTATGTCTGGCCTCCGTGCTTCTATCACTTTGCTCGTCTGTATGTTGAAATCCCACAGTATCTTAACCTCCAAATTTTCTATGACGCCCTGTGGCTTGTGCTCATACCACTTGTCTCCTGCTTCTAACCCATGCTGCCTGCTCAAACTCCAGTGTACCATTCTTCCCACCTTGTCATGCCTTAACTTATACTCATTCTGTGCCAACTTCTCACACCCTGCTATCAGATGATCTACAGTCTCTGCCTCTTTCATTCATAGCCTACACTTATCACTTACTTCTACTCTTCTGTCTATATGCTTCTTCACCCAGTTTGTTCTTATTGCTTGCTCCTGTGCTGCCATTATTAGTGCTTCTGTTTCTCTCTTCAGTCCTGTCCTCTTTAACCACATGTTGCTTTCTTCTCTATCACACTTTTCTGTGTTCCTCCAGTATTCTCCATGCATTGCCTTCTGCCTATACCTTGTTTGTCTCTCTGATTCCATCCTACTCTGGTATATCTTCTTTCCTTCACTCTCAGTTCTTATCTTCTTTAACTCCTTAGTGACCTCTAGTAGGGACCCCTTAGGTTGCTCTTCTACATATTCCTTTAGCCCTAGTGCTTCTGCTTCTACAGTTTCCTCCACACTTAGCAGTCCTTTCCCTCCCTTATGCCTTGCCATGTACAACCTATCCACATCTCCATTGAGGTTGAATGCTCTCTTTGCTGCTAGTATCTTCCTTGTCTCCCTGTCTAATTCCCTCAGTTCATTCTTATTCCACCTAACTATTCCTGCTGAATATCTCAACACTGGTATCGCCCATGTATTAATTGCTTTTATACTCTTCTGCCCATTCAATGCTGACTTCTGTAGTACCTTCCTTACTCTCCTCTTGTATTCTTTCCTTAGCCTCATCTTCATGATCTGTTCTGTCTTTTTCTATCACACCTAAGTACTTGTACCCCTCTTTAACTTCCTCAATCTTATCCCCACTGATTGTCCTCAAGCCATCGCCATCCACACACTTGCCTCTAGTCATCGTCCTTCTTGGGCCTCAAACTTTGTGTTGTCTCTTGCTTACTTTGCTC
>CABFPE010000307.1:647094-661787 GCA_900660155.1 Hofstenia miamia
AAAGAGAACCATATGGAAAATTCTCATTAATATTAAATTTCGTTATTTCGTATAATATAATCAAATTCCTCTCTGTAGCTGCGAGAAATTCTTGAGGTAACTGCAAACAAAGCTGCTTTGAAAAAAATGCAAAAATTACTCAAAACATATAGGTACATAGGTAAAAAGGGGGTATAATTGTATAATTTAAAATACAAGTATGGCCGCAGTTTTTTTGACCAATGGCTGCCAAATCCAGAATTTCTAAAAAACGCCTTTTTTCTTATCAAAATCAATAGAAAAGTGTAAAAAGTTATTGAAAACTGATCATTTTGAAAAAGCTGCATATATACTACCCTGCTTATCTTTACTACTTGAATATAATGGCATAATTCAGATGTATTCAAATTTTACTATAGAAATTCAAAAATGCGTTACTAAAAAAGGTAACAACAACTTACGTGGGAACTTCTATAAATAGCCATTACTTCTGCTATTCGAAATTTGAATATTATTACATTACTTATTATCATAGTGAAAGTACAAATCTTAATGAGGAGAAATAATTAAAAAAATAATGTAAATACTTAATAAAGCGCCAGATACTTAAAAAATTAATTCTAGTGCCCTAAAAATCACAAATTAAAAGTTGAGATTGGTTAATTGCTGTATGAAAATTCATGTTTGAGTACTTTCTTGAAAACAATGATTCATTCCTTAGGGTTACACATATAGAATTAAATAATTTTGGACTACAAACACTAAACGTCACCAGAAGCAAGACGTGTCTTCGGAATAACCAGTGACTGGCCAACTATTGTAGTTTGGAAGGATCCTCCAAATGGAGAGACCAATACTATTAATGCATTTCCACACCATTAAGAATAATTTGTACTTTATGCAAAACGAAACCTTTAGCCATTGAAGTTGATATAGAGCTGAACAAATGTGATCGTATTTCGCTAAGTTAAACACAAATCTCGCACATCGATTTTCTACATGTTGTAACTTTAGCAGTAATTTAGATGTGAGATCATACAAAAAACCATTCATGAAATCCAAATCATAGTACTAATGATCTAACCAAATTGCTTCTTGGGTCTGTTGATAAGTATTTCCTTTTCGAAACAAATTGCAAAGAGTATGATGTTGACATGAGCAACCATGTCAAACTTATTGTCGAGAAGAATTCCAAGATTTTTTATTGGTAAGCTAGGTATATTTGTATCTAATGGAATAATCCTTGAATTAAAGATTATTTTCTTTGTCTTACTACAATTCAAACATTGAAATGCTTGTGATAAAAGCTTCTGTAAGTCATCCACAATAGTTTTAACTCTACTGATAGAATTGACAGTATCGTCAGTTGAATTAACTCGAATAAGAAATTTGAGTGTCATCCGCATACTTGTAATGTTATATTCAAGCTAGTAAAATAGTGACTAATAAATGCATTGTATACAGTAAGGAGTACCGGACCAAGTATTGATCCTTTCAACTCACCACATTTTGACATTGTAGATCTTGAACAATTGTCATTCAATTTCACATAACTAGAACGACCTGACATCTCAGACATCATCCGCTTGTGTGCAATCCCGCGAATACCACATTTGCGTAAATTCTTTGCAATAGATCATTGACAAGGTCAAAGGCGGTGCTCTGATCGAGTACTTATCTGAATAAAGATTATCTTATCTTATCTTAGTAATACCAACAGAACTGCATTAATGTCCTCTTTGTCTTTAGAATATCATCCCTCAATGCATGAATGACTGTCTCCACAGAAGGATGCTGTTTATAACCTGATAGATGCATAGGCAGTAACTGGGTGCTTTCAAGAAATGAGGCAAATTGTTCTTGAACTGATTTCTCAATGACCTCGAATATAAAACTAAGATTTGCGCCTGGACAATAACTAGAGACTACATTAATTTCAATTTTTTTGATTTTGGAATAGAAGTTACTTGACTAAACTTTGCCGCTGAAGAGAAAATACCAGTAGATAATGATAAATTGAGATAATGTGTTATTATAGGAATGCATAAGTTTAGAACATTATCCAACCTCAACAATCTGGAAAATATATTATCCAAATCACACACTGTTCATTGAGAGAATTAGCGATTTAGTTTCAAGATCCATTAAAGGACTAAATCCAATCAGATCGATAGAAGGATTTCGATAACCCTCCAATATTTTATCAACATTTTGATTCTCCGAGGTAAACGCATCATAGTAACTAGTAACCTTTTTACCAAAGTAAGTCTTAAATTTTTCTGCAGATATAGCGCAATCATCAGAGGAGTCAACACACTTGAGATCATCTAGCAGTCTGTAAATTTCCTTTGAGTTCCCCATTAAAGAATTGAATTTTCCTTCCAAGTATTTGGTCTTCCTCTGTAATCACAATATGACGATAGTTTCTTAATTTCCTATACACAAAAAGTCAGTACTTGTTCTTATTCCTTAGATAAATCTTTTCCGCCCTACACCTTCTAGACTTTCAATTTCAGCGTCAAACCAAGCATTACGTACATCAATTTTTCTTTTGAATTTAACGAGTTAATAACATCCACATAATCATCAGTGAGACGACCACAAGATTTAATATGATTATTCCGATAAGATGAAAGTTCACTATAATTTTAATTTGACGTCACACGAGTCAGCATGCCCTTACGCAATGCAGCCATTGTGTCTTTCAAGATATTTATTTGAAAAAAAATTGTGTAGTGATCTGGTAAGAATTCATAGTTTGTAGACATTCGAATGTTGTTAATAAAAACATCTTTTCTAAACAAGATTTGATCCAATGTCTATGTGTTGGTACATCAATTAATCCCTTCATGGAATGTTCATCCAATTGATAATTTAGGTCACATGCTGACTTGTCTTTGGTTCCGATGTCTACATTAAAATAATCTCAAAAAACAATATCATCAAAGAGAGAGAGAGAGAGAGAGATCGTCCAAATATTCATAAATATTCTCCATGAAATCACATATACTAAGTGATGGACGGCGGTAGATGACAATAAATTTTAAACAGCCATGTTTCGTCATTAGGTGACATTCCATAGACTCAATAATCGAACATATTTATGAGTCTGAAATCCATGTTGACTCTAAGAATGCCAGCAATTATACCTCCCTTACCAATTTTCGGAGTACTATTGAACCAATTAAACCCTGGTGAGAATAATGCATGAGAAATATAATCATCATTTTGCATAAACCAGGTCTTCACTAGCAAACAAAAGTCAATCTCATTCTCAAGTATCAATTCACAAATATAAGACTCCTTATAATTAACAGACCAACAATTTAATAACGCTCCAGAATAAAAATGTTTCGATAGTCATTTTGAGGATGCATTATCATTCAAGTTAAAAAAATAACCTTACCCTGGAATATCAAGGTCTGATTCGTGATCTTTAAGTCACCTTTTTTATATTGACCATTAGACACCAACCCCCCATCTCTTCCTGGGAAGTTGCTTTTTAATTCCAAGTTGTTCCGGTGATAAAGCTTTTGATATATATATATATATATATATATACATTCTTTCAGAATACTCTTTGAGCTTGTAAACAATAGCCAAAAGTTTTCTCACTTCCCAAAAAGATTTGAGCTTCACCAGTACAATTCGCTTTTTCCCAGGCACATATTTCTCAATCCTATGTACATAATTAAATTCAGTTTTAGCCAAACCAACATAGTTAATGATTTCACTAACCGCCTTTATTTCTAGATCTAATCTATCATTTACCATGGTATCCGAAATTTCAGGGATACCACTAAATCTAATATGTTGTCATATTATTGGTTATCCACCAATGTTCTCTAGTTCAAAGAAGATAAAATGTTCTCACATTTTCTCAACAGTCCAGTGTTGTCATCCAGATTTGACTGAATCGTTGTTAGCTTCACATCGAGATTTTGACTTACAAGTGACAGTACATCTTTCGTCTTTAGGCATCCCTTGCAGAACCAACCAATGCTTCCATTATCATCAGGCTTATCTGAAAGTTTCATCAAAGAGAGGAATGCTGATTTTGTTGTACCTACACATGTGTTATGCAAGGACGCTTTACACATTAAACAAGAAAATTCATCATTAGAAGTTACGCATTAAGAGCACGCAATGCACAACTGACCTATACCAGTCATCATCAATTACAAATCATAGTCACTTGCAGAAATAACCATGAAACATGTGCATTTTTAAGTGCTTCTTGAAATCTTTTTATGACGTCAACTCTCGCGAATTAATAGGAGTGCTATACCATAATTTCGGACCCACAATTCTAAAGTTACATGGCGTAAAATTGGTATGACCAAAAGGGATGTTAAAATCTTTCGATTGTCGAATGTTGCTTAAATTTCTTTGAGGCTGAAGAGTATTAGAACATGAGAGAGGTAAATTAAATCTATTAATGATTTTAAAAGTAAGACACAGTAACTTGAATTTAATGCGTTCATCCACTGGGAGCCAATGAAAGTCGGGAAGGTAAGGAGTTACATTATCAGACCACTTACAGCCAAGAATAAGACGGAATCATCTATTTTGAATGCGTTGTAGGTTTTTAATAAGATAATCGGGTAAACCAGCAAAGATCGAGTTACAGTAATCCAATTTAAATAGTACTAAACTTCTAACCAACTCGGTTGCTTCGCGGTTAATGAAATGAGGAATTCTACGTGTAGATCTAAGGACGTGGTAGCTGTGACCGAAACATCATTAATGTGATCAACAAGAGAAAGGTTTTCGTCTAATGTGAAACCGAGGATTTTTACCTCGTTTCGAACAGCAACTTCAGATTCCATCAAACTAATGCTGTAAGGAACATTTTGGTGTTGTCGCATAAACCTAATGTGAATATGCAAGCACTCTATTTTGTCATAATTGATAAATAGTCTAAGCTTTTTACAAAAGGTGTTGACATCATCAAATAATGCAATAATATGAGAAACGTTGTGTCAAATTCGAATATAAATTTTTCATCATCAGCATAGAATTTAACGATTTTAAGAAATCTCCAAGAGGTGTAGGATAAATGGTGAACGGGAGTGGGCCGAGACTGGAGCCCTGAGGGATCCCATTGATAATGGTGAGTTTATTTGAAAGTCATCATCAATCATTACACACTGTGAACGATCACTTAGGCGTGACTTAAAAAAATTCAAGACAACACCAGAAATACCAAGTCGATTACGGAAAATATCAAAAAGAATGAAATGATTAACGGTGTCGAACGCGGAAGTCAAATCAATTGTAAATAGAACAGTGTCTTTGCTGTCAATAGCACTGATTAAGGCTCAAAAAACAGTTAACAGGCATATTTTCCATATTTCCACCTTTGACATAAGCGAATTGATTACAGTAATATAATTCATTAGTATCAAGGAAAGCCAATACCTAGGAAAGAACTATCTTTTCAAGCACTTTGGATACAAAAGCAGTATTATGTATCGGACGATAATTTTGGATATCCTCATTTGACAGTACCTCATCTTTACATCCACTAGTTTTCTTTAGAATAGGAGTTCTGATAAAATCAAGTCTCAATGTAGCATTACTAACAGCAGAGAAAGCAGAATCCACAGTTTCTAGATCAATTTCAGCAAACTCCGAAAAATAAGTTATATTAGAAATGACAGGCGTAGTGTAAATGGGTTCACAACCAACAGATGTAAAATACTTATTAAGGGAGCATAGGAAGAAATTAGGGTCATTAATAATCTGAGAAATATTATCTTCAATTTCGCGCGTATGAAATTTGCTATGTTAATACATTAGTGAGAAAATGAAATAATAAATTCTGAGCTTTCTTTATCATATGGAAAAGCATCTATGAGCAATCCCTGTCAGGAAGGTTTTGACTGACATTTCACTATTGCATATTATATTATTATATCTCCTAAAGAACTTGCAAGGATTTTTAAAAATTTTGTTCCCGACGTCGATTTTTCAATAGAAAAATTGCAAGTGTCTATTTCAAACACGTTTTACACCAAAACCTATTATCTATAAAACCATCTATGATGATTTATTGCTGACTAAGCCTTTTTTTTAAATAGCGCTATTTCATTTTGTTGTAAAGCATGTAATAAATTTGCAAATTGAATTGTCGCACAACACTTATTTTGAATCAAATCAATTTTTCCTCCGCTTAGTGGTGTGCAATTAAAATTATTCAAATTTCTTGGGATGTTACCCATATCAAAAGCACACATATACGACGGAAATACTTTTGCAACGTTACGACCTAAAACACCATTAGGTTATGCCAAACATCACGCGGATTACAGGCATTACCCATACATTTTTGGTCGCGCATAACACGCTTCCTTCTAAGGGTATTATCAAAAGTTTTTACCGCAGCTTTTACAGATTGTAGATTTGACGAAGTACGATTATTAAAATATAGTCGCTCCTGTTTACGTTTAAAACGCATTTATTTCTGCGTTTCAGCATCAAAATAGTAGCGCTCGGTGATTTTTAGTCCTATGAATAGAAGGACACAAGCGATTAAGTTCACTAAGAGACAATGAAATAAACCTTTCAAAATTAACAGATACATCAAGGTAGTCTTTATTGACCAATTTGTCTGTAACTGATTTCGAAAATTCATCTAAGTTTAAGCATTTAAAATTTCGATAATTGTACACTCGATCATGAACCACTGGCTCAGTTTCAGTAGGTAGTTGAACTAGAACCGGAAGATGGTTTATTCTATTTCATATATGTTTTGTATATTTTATGAAGCTATTCAGATAAATTTCCAGTTTCTAATTGTTAATATTTATCTGAATAAAACATATTTAATCTAATCTAAAAAATAGGCTGTTCTTATTGACAGAATATTATAATACAGGTTTACCATTAGATATCTCCATTTTATAAATACTCCAATGTTTTCATTTAAAAGGGGCTTTTAGCAGTGATGCAGTCCTATTTTGTTAACAATGGGGGCCTTTTGAAAAACCAAAATTTTGGACCACTTACCGGTCATAAAATGCTTACACACACCCTTCTAACTTATTTGGTTTGCAACAAAGAAACACCGTAAAAAAACTGAATTAGCAATTGTAATTAATTGAAATCTTTGTCTCTGGTAGTTTTGGTTTGACAATTCTTCTTTGACTATCATCAGCTGAATGGTGTCTAAGCAAATGAATCTTCTATAACTCAACCGACTGCATTTTCCTTACTAAGGGAATACAGTAGAAGCTTTATAAATTCATTGATAATAAATCAATCCCTAATACATCCAAATTAGTCTGGAATTAATTTCTAATTGAAAACCCTTTTGTTAATAAATCCAACACCCCGAATAATAAATCCAATTTTCCTAAGAAAAGAATGACCGACTCATGTATTGAATCGCCAAACTGATTGTAATTGCGATATCATAGATTATACTAAGATTGAAATTTTTGCTCAAGAGGCTACAAAATGCATGAATCCGTTGGAGGTCAAGCATATGATCCAGTGAGCTTGGAATAAGTTTCTTGGAACCACATCAAAAACGGTTAGATCAAAGCCAGATTTACAACTGTTGGGAAGGAACTGGCCTATGAACAACCGAATTTACCATCACTCCTACTGGGTTGACTGAAAAGGAATTTGATAAATGGCTATTGATTGGTGATGTTATAGTTTGGCGATGAAGGAAGAAGGCATGCTTAATGATGGGTCCACGACATTGTGGATGGTGAGAGAGAGGAAATCAAACGTAAAAGTAAGTACCCCTGAGCCTCCCACA
This sequence comes from Hofstenia miamia, assembly GCA_900660155.1. NCBI lineage: Eukaryota > Metazoa > Xenacoelomorpha > Acoela > Hofsteniidae > Hofstenia > Hofstenia miamia. The sequence continues at coordinate 654,845 of CABFPE010000307.1, forward strand.
ACTGCGGAAATGTGACATTGTCTTGTCTGATTAGAATATGGTTTCAATAGTTTTGGATGCTGCAAAATGGACGCCTTTGTTGCTTTCAAAGAGAGCATTAGCACTGAATTATGGAAAAAGAGACCCCAAAGCTAGCAGTTTTTGGTAAATTCATCATCTGCCAAAAACAGAACATTTGTTGATTTCCATAATTTGATTAGCAACAGATATACCTTTTTTATTGTTTGCCATTTTTCTCTCCGTTATTAACTCAGTTGGATAGCACTAGAAAAGCCACAAAAGATCAAAATGTTTTGTTTGTCTCATTTTTAATTCAGTAAAACAACTGGCTGGCACATATAGTTCCAATTATGTGATAATCTTATTAAATTTGCTATTTGTAGAAATTTGTTTGCTATTCCATAATTTTCACATTTGAAACTTGTAAACTTATTCTCAAGGAGTAGTCGCTGTTCTAGTGTTAATAAAGCCAAAATAGCCTGGTTTTAACATAGATATATTAAACAAGATCTATTGTATAGAAATTCTTGTTTTCCACTCCAGTACTGTTTGCACGACTTCAAAAATGAGTGAAAAGGGCCAAATAGTCATTCTATATTATTAATAGTGCCTATTCACCAAGTGTTGATTACCAAACCAAGCTTCTAAACTGGATATTAAGATCCTTACATATCTTTTTTACTTCTCTTCTAATTTTGTTGTTGGAGGTAAACCGTATAAATCTTATCACAAAATAATTTCAGGTGAAACGTTGCATTGATTGAATTCAAAACATCGTGAATTGCGAATTCCAGTCTGTGGTTTACTTGACAATTTTGCAAGTTCGTTTTCTTTACCACTTGATATATCAGCTCGAAATGTGGATAACTAACACCTTTCCTGGGTGGACAGTGGATTGCAAGAAATGAAACGAAAAACTCTGAATTTTTAAATTAGATGAGCCTCCACCCTTTGCATAAAAAATTTAACAATGGGAGCATGGCCCCCACCTAACTACGCCCCTGGCTTTTAGCAAACATATATTTTCAGCCATATTAAAAATTAGGATACATTTGAAATAGTCATATTATGCATTAAGACCATATGTATATTTGTATCGACCTGAAGTACTTGCCCTGTTTTTGGAATGAATATGCACAAATTTTAAATTTTTAAAATTAAAAAGTTCCTACTGACTTGCAGTATCACTAAAGACATTGTAAGTGATTCAATTAGGAACATTTGAATAACATATAAGATATAATAGATTAAGTCAGTGATGCTGTATTGGCGGCCGGCGGGTTGAATCCGGCATTACATTAGTGGTTGATCCAATATTAAAAAGTCTATTTTTGTTTATTTCCCTAAGGCCCAAACTTCCACCTGAAAACAATCTAGCTCTGATAGATTTCAGTTTGGCATTTCTGATTTAAGTTGAAAGAATCGACAAATGGCGAGTTTCGCGCAGCAATAATTCTAATATAAATATTGACAGAAAAATTGAATAATAAAAACTCAAAATTCTATTTGGACATGGCTTCTATAAAATAAGCTAAAAATTGATTACGTGAGTTCTTTTATTAAATTATGACATCAGTAGGTCAATGACGAATTTCCTATTCTTTATGGAGCTACAACAGTCAATTGAGCTTTTACATGAAGACCTTGAAACAACCTCATATTTCCAGTAAAGCATTTTATTTTTTCAAGAGTGCCATAAGGAATTTATTCAAAAATTTTTTTACAACACTAGAAAAATATCATGTGTTTTGCAAATCATTTCGTAATATAAACTTTATATGGAGTTTTTCAGCTATGCTTTTAAGGCAATTCCAGTGCAAATGTTTTTCCTTTGTAAGTTAATAATGAGTATTGTTTATCTGATCCATGTCACTCAAAGTAGTCTTTAGCTTTGCTATATATATATACACTAAATATCAACCACCTTTTGACTAAGTTCATTTTACCAACCGTTGTGCAATGATTTCTGATTTAGCTGTTGCATTATAATATTTTTCTTGAAAATCAACGCTTTCTTGAGTTGTATGAAATCAAGGTCTGGTTAAGCATAGGTAATCTACATCTTTCCGCGGCTTTTGATGCACTTATCAAAATCGCATAAATGATTTTGTCATTTATCAGAATAATTTCCAATAGTACTACTTGCCAGCAATCTTGAACTTGATATTTAACATAAAACCACCTTGATTTATAAAAACGAGCTCATATGAAACAAAGACAATACTGATTAGTAATACTAAAGCAAAAATTTTGTTAAAATACTTAAACTATGGCTGTAAGTTTGTAACTTTTTCGACCCAACCTAACTCAGTCCAAACAGATTTGCTAAAAATCTGTTTCAACCCACCCTAATCTATCTGTTTCAAAGAAGGACGTCCTTGGTTTCAACCCACCCTAATTTAACCCAATCATTGGTATTTAGGTTTCCTCAAAAAACCAGACTTACGGTTCCCACTTCAAGTATAAAGAGTTTTGCACTTTTTGCAAGAACTTACCATTTAAAATAAGACCACCATTATAAGGTGCTACTTCTGTCAATGAATTTAAAATTGAATATTGTGTTCCTTATACCATGTTTTTCGTTTATTCAAAAATTCTTTAATAAGAGTTAAAGCAAATTTATTGCGTAACTTAGTAACAAGAACTACAAACTAACACACAAACAAATACACACAAACAAATATAAATATACAAAAATATAAATATGCACCTTACTTAAAGGGCTTAAAATTTATATAAATTGAGTCCAGGTGCTTAATTCATTTGTAATTCCAATTAATAATTGCTTTTCCAGTAAAATTTCTTTTATCTTTTTTTCAAAATGTTTATAGTTTTTTTCAGTTTTAATTTCCACATTTAGATCATTCCACAATTTAGAACACATAAATGTAAATGAATCTTTGCGATTAATATTGCTAAAAAGTTTTTTGTTTCTTTGATTGTGTTTTAAGAAATCATTTAGGAACTTAAAGGAATTTGAGCTATTAACATATTTATGCATTATACAGAGTGATTGATATTGGATATAATATAAAGGTGATAGTATCTTATATGTTGATATTAAGTCTCTGACAGATTCGTGTTTAGGGATATAATTGAGTGATCTCAAAGACCAGTTGTACAGTTTTGATAATGATGTTCTATTTCTAGCAGTAATATGTTGAAAGAGAAAGCAGCAATAACTAAATTCACTGATTACAAAAGAATTAATAAACTGTTTATGATATGAATTCCCTAGGTGCCGTAAATGATATAAAAATTTAATTCCAGATGCCATTTTTCTTAATTTTAAAGACAAAAATTCATTAAATTTTAAATCTTGATCAATTGTTACTCCTAAATAACATACTGATTTACATTGCACAATTACATTTTTATTTATGTTAATTTTGATATTTTCGGAAATCTTTTGATGTTCCTTTGGTGCAAATATAATAAATTGAGTTTTATTTGCATTAATTTTTAATCTATTATTATCAAAATACGTAATCAGTGATTCAATGTCTTTAGTCAAAAACTTAGTAGCGTCAAACGGATTTTTCGATGTTCTAATAATACATGTGTCATCAGCGTATTGGTAAATAGTTCCATTTTTTAATGATTGAGACATATCGTTTACATAGAGTGCAAATAAGATAGGCCCTAATACTGTGCCTTGTGGAACTCCAAGATTTGTAGTTGTATAGTCTGAAAAAATTCCGTCCAATTTTACACGCTGTTTTCGATTATTCAAAAAATGCATTATAAGATGTATAGCTAAATGACTGAAGCCCTGTTCAAATAATTTTGCTTTTAAAACGTTAAAATCCATAGAATTGAATGCCTTAATGAGGTCTAAAAATGCAACAGCCGTAGAAAGATTGTTATTTAGGTTACATTTTAAATTTTCGGTAATTGAGAGTATGGCATCAGTAGTGCTGAATTTTGGTCTGAATCCAAATTGATGCTCTGATAGAATTTTATTGTCGTTTAAATACTTATATATTTGGGCAGCTAAAAGTTTTTCAAAAATTTTAGAAAATGGATGCGTTATGCTTATTGGTCGGTAATTAAATGGATCGAGAGGATCTCCTTTCTTATATAGTGGTGAGATATCCGAATATTTCAAAACGTCGGGAAAATTATTGTCAATAATACATTGATTGAAAGCTAACAGGATGTATTCTTCGAATATATAAAAGTATTTTTTTATTATGAAATATGGTAGATTACTTGAACCACAAGATTTTGTTGTGTCTAGTCCTTTGACTACTTTCATTAAATCATGAGAAGAAATTAAATTAAAATTAAATTTAGGGTTTTGTTTCAGTTGGCATACACGTTCTTGATATGTATCATGAGAATTAAAATGAAAATTTCCCATTTTTGCAAAAGTTTCATTTAAAATGTTTGCTATTTGTTTCTTATTTCCATAAAGCTTATTTTTAAAACGTATTTCGTTAATGTTAGTCGATGAACTTTTATTTTTTCCAATCGTTTGGCTCACAAAGTTCCATTTTCTATTTGATTTATTCATTTGCTCAAAATAATTCTTTATTTTAGCATCATAGTTGTTTTTGCGGTTTTTTTTGATCAATTGCTTTGCCCGTTCATAATTAGTCCAATTAGTCGTGCTTGGGTGGGATTTTGCTAGTTCAAACAAGTAGTTTTTATTAATTACTTGCCGCCTGATTACATCCGTATCACGCGGTTGATCAAAGGCAGATTTCGAATTTCTATTAATTACTTTGCGCTTGATTGGAGCAACTTTGTTTAGTGCTTGAGTAATTTCCCGGATAATGAATCTCAACATGTGGTCGCCTTTCGACAATGTGTAAACATAATTAAAGGAAATGTTCTTTAAGAGTTTGATAAAAGTTTTTTCATCAAAGTTATTAAAATCTCTGGAAAAAATTACTTTTTTTGTTTTAACATGAAGTTTGGAGTTACGGACGTACACACAAAGATTGTGATCACTAAATGATTCGAAAATGAAATTTAAATGAGTGATTGGGTTATCTGAAATAAAATAATCTATCAAATTTGAATGTCGAGTTGGAGTGGACTTATTAATTATTTTAATATCAAAAATGTCACAAATGCTATCCAATTTGTGTGATTCGTTAAGATTTAAGTAGTTAGCATTGAAATCACCTAAAATACTTATGTATTTCTTTTCCAGAATTGCATTTTCAATTTCTGTAGACTTATAATCGTAAAAGTGGGAAACATAGTTTTTATTTGGATTGTAGCAAACATTTAGTAGTTCAGTTTCCGAAGAATTAATTTTAGAATTGAGTTCAATCCAAAGGGACTCAAAAATTTCATGTTTTAATTCGAGATCACTTCTTCGTTTCGATTTCATTGATTTTGGAATAATTATTAATAAGCCACCACCCCTTTCTAATCTATTTTTGTAATGAATTTCAAACAAACTAGGGTTTGGATTATATAACTCATTTATATTGTCGTAGTCTTTTAGCCAGGTTTCAGTAACTAAGTAAATTGCATTATTACCAATTTTGCTAAAGATATTTAAAAATTCAGTGCGATTTGCACAAAGACTTCTAGCATTTATAGAAACAAATTTGAAATTGTTTTTGTAGTTAGCCATAATATTTTCTACTTGATTATCAGTATATACTGGACCCGGATTAGTTTCTACATCGCCTGAGAGTAAAATTGTTAATTTGATGATCTCAGTTAGCTGACAGATTATTAATTTATATATTTTTATGGCACCATAATTTGATGGATGTTTTGTTATTATATTTCGATTATTGTAGTTAAGTTTTAGGGATACAGATGTTGTAATTTCTAGTTGCCCTTTAAGTAAAATTACAAGAAAGTTTAAAAAGAAAAAGTAACAATAAATGTACCTGAAGAGCGCCATGTCTAGTTTTGGAAGGTATGTGGAGTCGGAAGAAGAAATCGACGTGTTGATGAGGATGTGACTTTTGCGTAAGACGTGTGAGGAATTCGAAATGAGGAGTGAATGATTGTGCGAGGAACAAAGAAATCTTTTAAGATTTGCGTTATAAGCCTGATTCCTTGGGGAGAAAGATGGATGCCATCATTAGCTAAGAGGCTGAGGTTGACAGTTCGATATGATAGGAGAAATTTGTTAAAGACCGGGATAACGTTGAACTTCTTTGCAGATAGATTGGTGAGGATTCTATTAAATTCAGCAATTGTAGGATTTTTCTTTAGAAGTGAGAATTTACCAACCGGCGTGATTTCCAAAAAATAAATAAAGAGTGGAGAAAATTTGAGACGTATCAGCGAAACAATGTGATTAATGTTGGATTTGAAAGTTGGGACATCAAGGGAATGTAGAGCATCGATGAGACCTGTGTTTATGAAGACTGAGTTGATATGAACCTTCGGATATTGAGAGATTTTTTCAGCTAAGCGCTTGGAGTTGTGACCTGGATAAGAATGAATTGTTGTGACTTGGTTAGAGAACAGATTGTTTGATCGCACAGACTTTAAGATGCTGCTACCAATTATTAATGAAGTGGTGTTGGGCTTAATATTCTTTACTGTTTTCTGAGGTCGAGGAAAGCTTTCCATCTTTGCAGGTTCTGTTGGCGAAGGTGGAGGATTTTTAAAAGAAACATATTGATCGTGTGATGGAGGCGATGAGGTGGGCGACGGAGCAGATTTGTTGCTGAGTTGTACTTCGGAATTTGCTGGAGAATGTTGACAAGATAATAATAACAATAAGAACAAACTGGGTGAAGAAGCATATAGACAGAAGAGTAGAAGTAATTGATAAGTGTAGGCTATGTAAGAAAGAGGCGGAGACAGTAGATCACCTGATAGCAGAGTGTGAGAAGTTGGCACAGAATGAGTATAAGTTCAGGCACGACAAGGTGGGAAGAATGGTACACTGGAGTTTGAGCAGGCAGCATGGGTTAAAAGCAGGAGACAAGTGGTATGAGAACAAGCCGCAGAGAGCCAT
>CABFPE010000307.1:662787-675395 GCA_900660155.1 Hofstenia miamia
CAGCAAAGAGGAAAGCCATAAAAGAGTTCTTGAAGCTCGATGGCGGGGAAAAGAAATCAATCGCTGTTGGAGGGTTGAGAGTCAAGATGTAATTAGCAGCAGTACAAGCACAATTGAAAAACGAGTGAAGGGTGCAATGTTTCTTGAGACGACGAAAGGAGAAAGTGACAACATCATCAGAGCGAGTGGGGCGGGAATTAGAGAACTTAATGAAATCAAAAGGATCAAGATCCAATTTGCGAGTGAGCAGTCGATTGATCAGGAGGAGATCACAGGCATGGAAGTAGAGTGACAGCGGGAGAGTGGAGAATTTGAGAAGGGCGTCTTTGTATGGCAAGGGAGACATCCATTTGAAGGCACGCTTTTGGAAACATTCCATAGAGTGGAACAAGGAACGGGAAGGCCAACAACAGAGAGATGCATAAAGAATGGCGCGGGGAATGGACGTGAACAAAGAGAGTTTTACAGCAGAAATGGAAGTAAAGGGAACATTGCGGAAGAGGGAGGAATTAGCTTTGTGGAGACGTAAGGATGCATGACCAGACCAATTTAAGTTATCAGAAAGTTGAGCTCCAAGATGAGTATGGTGAGGGGAAAATTCACAGGAAGAAGAAGATCAGAAAGGGGAGATACAGAAAAGGGCTTGGGCTAAAATTAAGATGGTTAACTGACGACCAAGTAGACAAAAGCTCAAGATCAGAGGTAATATTGGAGGCAAAAAGAACTACCAACGTTGAAAATCGCGGTGTCATCAACGTACAGTACACAGGATGAGTTGAGGACAGATTGAGGGAGGTCATTAATAGCAACAAGGAAGAAGAGAACAGCAAACACAGAACCTTGAGTAGCTCCTCTAGAGGCAAGAGCAAGGAAAGAAATAGACGAGTTGATTTTGCAACACTGACGACGATTGGACAGGTAAGACTGAAAGAGTTCAATGAAATCAGCATCAAAGCCAAATAAACATAATTTGTGAAGAAGGATAGAAAGAGGAAGCCGATCAAAAGCTTTAGAAATGTCAAGAAAGATAATGCAACCAGGATCATTACGATCAGAGTGTAAATAGCAATTTTCAATCAAAGTGAGCAAGTTAGTGATGGTAGAACGACCCGGAAGGTTACCATGCTGAGAAGCAGAGCAGAGGTGACGAATTTTAGGGAACACATAACGAAAGACAAGACGCTCAAAGATGATGGACAGCCGAGAAAGAATAGCTATTGGACGATAAGAAGTGACTTGAGAGGAGGGAGCTGATTGGATTTTAATAGTGGAGAGATCCAAGATGTTTTCCAGCTAGGCGGAAAACGTTTAGAGGAGCAAATGTAGAAGAGATGCTTTAAATGGATGGAAAAGTTGAGGAAGTTTCATGGATAACAAAGGATGGGACGCCATCAGGATAGAAAGAACCAGACAATTTGCAGGACTTAAACATGAGAGAAATGTCATGGGCGTTGAAGACGATGTCACATAGGTGAATCAGCGGGGAGGTGACAGGAGGACCAGGATCAGAAAAATTCAAGGAGAAATAGGCATTGAAGAGATCAGCTTTCTCCAGATCCGAGTGAGCAAAAGATGGTTAAAATGCAAGCTGGGGAGGTCAGGTTTGGAATGCAGGGAACGCAAGAAAGCATAAGAGTCTTGAAGAGATCCAGATGAGTAGCTGGACAACTGAGCGATTTTGTCAAGTTCCATGAAGTTGATGACGTCTTCAGTAAGAGAAGAGAGTTTTGAAGAATCAGAAGGACTGTAACGGTGTTTTAAAAGATTCGAGTTTATTCAAAGAGTGCACAGTAAGGGATGAGAAATAGAAAGGGAGATAAATACGCTTTTTCCGACGACGAGGAAATAACTTGGTGAAGGAAGTTGTCCCAGTCATCAGCAGAGAGAGTCATTAAAAATGGGGAATGAAGAAGGGAGAGCAGCATTTAAAGATACAAAGCCACTGTTATACAGAGCGTATTGAGGACTGGCAGGACAAGCAGATAGGCTGAAGTGAACAAATGAGTGATCAGACAGTTCAACCGGAACAGGGACTACAGATGTGTCAAAAATACGATCAGGATGAGAGCACAAAACCAAGTCAAGATAAGTTTTCTAATTTACTTAAGCACGTTAGTAACAATTTTTGGAACGCTAAAATCCACGTCGGGGAAGTTGGACCATTTCCGAATAACCAAACCCTCACCAAGAAAGGCGCAGAACTAAACATTTTCTTTCACCAAAATTATAAATTATTAAATTACACAGTTTTTAAAATTACTAATACTTTTTATTTAGGAAATCACCCGAATTCTACATTGTTCACACGTAACGGTATACATTTCTCCATTCGCGGTTATCAGTTTTTAATTGTCAATATTTATCTGAATAAAGAATATCTTATCTTATCTTATATGTTTATGAATCAGTGATATTCTGTAACAATTAAATAAGAAATTAATTTAATAATACAGCTATTAGACTGGAATTAATTACCCAAAGCTATCAGAATATATATTGAGAGGTACAAGGTCTAGCCTGGGAAAAAAACTGCACACTTATTCTTCATTATATTAATCCTAGTGGGAGAAATAATAGACTAGGGTCAAATCCACGCATTTACAGGTAAAATGGAGATTTTATATATCTTTGTAGGTAAAATATTATCAGAGAAATCAGTTTTCACAGACTGCGAAATGGTGGACATTGAAAAGGTAAACCTGCCTGAAAACGATGTTGCGAATATACACCAAGACCAAAACCCATCCACATATTAGACCAATTGAGAATATTTTGGAATTCTAAAGCTGAGTATGAGGGAAATTGGTCTGTTAATACAAGAGAACAACTCATTCGTAGGATCAAGAAATGCATCACATAAATATTTACATAAAAATGTGTGATAAATTGGAAGGAAAGATTCAAGACTATAAATACGGATGGGATGCTCTATTGTAAACACTGTAACCAAAAACTTGATTTCTCCTGACGAAATCAATAAATATTTCAGTGAAAATGGAGGTTACCGGTTTTCAACAAAGCTTTATAAACATAATTACGTTATCATAAGAAATTAATGAAATCGACATAACCAAAGGATAGAATTCTATCATATGTTTGCAGTGTTAATCTATTTCTCACGATATTTTGACTGCACGTTAGTGTTATTTATTATATTTTTGCACTCTTAATAGAAATTCTATTCTTTTCTATTCAATTCAACACGCAAAACAATATTTATTATATACGTTTCTCAAGCTGCAGCTACAAAAAAAGGAAATTTATAGTTAAATACTTAACCAGAATGCCAGCGTATTGGCATAAGTAAATCCTTGTACAAAATACGACACAAAACCCTAATACATTCTAAGTGGATTAGTTTTCCATAGAAATAAATATAAAAAAACAAATACAAATATACATGTATTAAAATTACATAGCAACAAAAATTCATTATAATGAAATAAATATAAAAATGTACACAAGTATAGAAATTGTAAAAATGTCGTTAATACGAATATGCACTATAAACTACGCCAATATATACGGTAATGAGCATAAAACCCTAGATAAAACCAATTTACTGCCATTTGAAAACTACTTCACTATTTGCGGAGAAAAGCATTTAACGAGGTCTTGGAGGAAGCCGAGGCGGAGGTTGTGGTTTAATAGGCTGAAACGTCCGGCTAAGATTGTCTGTGCGTCCGTATTCGCCACTATAAGTGATCCCTAAAGCAAAAAGATGAAAGTTGATGAGATATTAGTTTGATCTACAGCCCAATAATTTTCTTTAGTCAACATGAAAGTTGAGAATATATTATCAAAGTTTCCCAAAACACACAAAAATGCGACCGTTTGGCGGCACAAAAAAGAAAACGAATAAATTTCTTTTAATAATAGTCACCTTCAAATCAAGTTCATGTTCAAATTTAATTTTTCAATAGTCCCTTACCCATTTAAACATTGATCGGCACAATAAAACAACTGACTTTTTTAATTCCATTTATTGCAAATTTGCAGTTTATTCATAAAAAATAGTTTGTTACTAAATTTAACAGAAATAGTGCGGTTAGTACATTAGCTTATTAAAGAAGCAAAAGATAAAAAATCCATTAAAACGTGATTTTTTAGGAAGGAAACAATAAGAATTTATTGTGAAGATCAGAAGAATGTACAGTGAATTAGTCACTAAACGTAAAAAGACCTAGAGACTTGAATGTTTAGGAGCAATTGTAGTTTGTTGTTGAATAATAAATTAAAAACTATATCAAGGTGCATTTCAACCAATATTCTTAACTAAATCTAACATTTAAAAGATGACGATACCAAAAATAATTAGCGGGAAATTTCTAAAAGAATGTTACAATTAATAAGATATGAACGCTTTCCAATTTTAATTACCAAACTACCATTTACAGCTAAAAGATGGCGGCTGTGCAGATCAAATCCTGCAACGAAGCTCTAATAAGTGAAAATATTAATTCATTGAACTAGTAGACACAAAACACTTCAAAAACCGTGTTTTTAAAGTTTGCAAGGATATCAATAAAATAATTGAAGATGTGAAAAACGTGATATGGATTAAAATTATTCAATTTAATAATTCGAAGGAATAAACCATCAATACTATGTACACTGCACATAAAGAAAGCGACACATGAAATACTGAAATTGAACAATACGATGAGCATACTGAAACAAAGAACAGTGCCTCAATCCAGATGGCTTTACACCAAGGTGTCAAAACCAAATGTATTAGTCTCACAAGATTAAAAAGCCATTAAAAAGACTCGTTAAAACAATCACACTGGTACATACCCATGTAAAGACCTAAATAAAGTTGTTACTTATATAAAGATGGTGAATTTAGCGATTAAGGATTTGAATAAATGCAGATCCTTTGATAAAGGTTTAAACAAAACAATGCTTTACAGATCAAAACTTGAAATAAGAAATTTAATTCATAGAAAACCTTCACTAAGAGTGACATTTCCTTTATTTTTTCATTGAAAACTTATATGAAAGTGGTATATGTCTCAAAATACTATTTGATTATTAGAAGTCTACCAATTTAGACTACATAGAGCGAGTCTGCCCACATTTCAAATTCAAAACTTAGAGTTCGAAAGAAAGATTGGTGTGTTCCACGTCATAAATAACCTCAGATATGGTAATATGCTCAGGTAGACCTTTGCATACTATGATGTCAAACATTAACCTGATAAACGCACTATTATTTCAATGGAAACCATCAGAGGGAAACCGCATTTTTTAGTATCAAATATTCAATGGCCTCTGATTTAATGTAAGTGAAGAACTGACCCTGTCTGACTTCAGTGTCTTCAGTAAACAGTTCTCGTGGTGGAGGTGGTAGGGGTTGGAGATCACCACATAGTAGAACCATTTCCTCATTGGCTGGCAGATCTTCAGGAGGTGGAGGAAAAACGTTATCATCCTAAATTCAACATACTCGTTTACATGTTAACATAAAAATGAAAATAGCAATAAAAAAGTATGATTTGCCTCTAACAGACAAACTTAAAAAAACAAAATTTCCTAAATGCTAAGATATGGAATATTTATGAAATCAGCCTTAACACAACTAAAAAGAACATTATACTAAAAGCCCATCCAAACTTGTCATATATTGTATCACAAATTACCTCTGCCTCTCGTTGATACGATTCTTGTCTTATTCGTTGAAGAGTACGAGGAGATTCCGAAAGTGTTGTGAGAGATACTGCAGCGGGTCCCATTTTAGGCGTCTCAGCGGCAGAATTACCAAACTGAGGTGTGTGATGGCGTATGATGTCCATTTCATCCGTGCTGTTGGAAATTGAAGAGGAGTGTGAATTTGTTTTCTGTAGCTGACCTTGCTTTTTCACCTAAATTTCTTCAATAATTAAATTGGAAATATTGAGAAACGTTTAACCCTATTTGCCACAAGAGGAGGAGAGGGGGCTGATTCCGCCCCCTTGTAAACTTTCTTAAATATTAGTTTTTTGAAAATGCCGATGTGTCTGATTTCCTGACTTACTTTTGTAGATTGAGAAGTATTCTGACCAAATTTGAAGCAATTTCACCGACTTTTTTCTCACTATAGGACATTTGTCAACTATATTTTGAAAATGTTGAGCATATTATTGTTTGAAATTTTTTAATATTCCATGCTCAAAGTGATAAGTAAAGCACAGGCTTGTCAGTGGGAAACATTTTTCTGTCCTATTCCATTCCATGTCAATTTATGCCTGTCCCATCCCATCCTATGGTAATACTATTTCCATGGGCAACACTGGTGAAACACAACTAAGGCATGGAGGAAACTTATTGAATCATTAAGTAAAGAGCAATAAATATCGAATAAAGTTTAATATGTTTTCACACATTATATCAATATGCGTTTTTACATAAAACTATTCTTTTTGTTCTCCATTTCAATATTTGATGTCTGTTTTTAAGCAAAGGGCTTCCCACGAATACAAAACCAAGTATTCTAAACTAAAAGGCATAATAAAATTTATTACACTGAAAAATTTCAAATACCAAATTTTCTATTCCTATAATGGGAAATTACGACGTCACAGCCCATTTAATGGCTTCAACTTGCAGATGAAGGATTGTTTTAGCATCATACAATTTTTCACGGAATAATATTTAGTAGAAAATTTTTTAAGAGGGGAGGGGGCTGAATAAACCCCCTGTGAGTTCAACAGACAAAAATATCCTGTGGCAATTAGGGTTAAAATCAGATCTAGCCTAACCTAACAGAAAGTAGAGTAAAAGGCTTTATATCACAGATTAAAAAATGTGTGCAATGATGAAAGACTCATTTTAAATGGCATGGAAGAAATAATGATTTATTCATCAGCATCTATATGAAACACTACACACTATTGTGAAAAATGGCGTCCAAAACATAAAAACTTAAAACGTGATAAAGGATTTATTATTAAAAATATGAATATACACGAAGCGTAAATTGTGAATGTAAACTTCGCAGAAATAACCTCACTGATATCTCAACAAATCTGATAAGGAACTAGAAAAATGATGAATTACATCAATCAAAGTGAATATATACAAGTCAATGAAATATTTATTCATCCCGTCTCATAGATCCCTTTGCAGCGAGAATTGTAATGTAGATGTATTTCATGAGTTAAACTATTGAACCTTTAAACAGATTATTTTATCCAAAAATCACAGCCATTTCAGTGTGGAAAAACTTTTGCAGTTCATTGAGTAAGGATAGACATCATATTGTCTTCAGATGTTCTCTTTTCAGTTCATCTAACCCCATTTCCCGACAAAATTTTCAAGAATAAATTTAACATTGTCAATTTTCATGTTTTGCAAACTTCTCATCACATCATAGGCACACAGTTCGATTGCTAAATGGTTTCCAGAATTACGATTTTTCTCGGAATTTGCCATTATGGAATTATGAATATACAAGCATACTGGGAGCAAAATTGAATACAGTGGCGTAAAGTGGAAAATTTCGGAGTAGGGGTAACCTGATAGTAAAATTTTTAAATACAGCAATTGCAAAAAAAATTGCATGAACAACTATACGTATTTTGAAATGTTGAATCAAAAAATCTATTGTTATACAGCATACACATTCTTATAAATCACAACCAAAATTTTGGTACATCTTTGAAGAAATACAATACCAAGAAACAATTGACCAATTTGCAAAATCGTTGGTCAGTAGTACATGTCTATATGCATACCAATTCTTACAAAAGCATACAGAGTGAGCAAAAAACTGTTGCAAAACAATAATTGTTAATAATTCAATAAGAAAATTACATTTGTGGGGAAAATATAAGTTATTTATATTTTCACAATAATTTGTCATACTGCTTATCAGAAGAAATAATTCTGAACAGTCAGATATTCCTCAAACCAAACAAAACATTCTGATCTGATCTATTAAAGCTGCAATAATAGAATACACCCCTGCATGCAAGCGAAGAGGTTTTACACAAAATATTAAACGCCCTTCTTAGATGAAAATTCTAAATATCAATTCTTACAAAAGCATACAGAGTGAGCAAAAAACTGTTGCAAAACAATAATTGTTAATAATTCAATAAGAAAATTACATTTGTGGGGAAAATATAAGTTATTTATATTTTCACAATAATTTGTCATACTGCTTATCAGAAGAAATAATTCTGAACAGTCAGATATTCCTCAAACCAAACAAAACATTCTGATCTGATCTATTAAAGCTGCAATAATAGAATACACCCCTGCATGCAAGCGAAGAGGTTTTACACAAAATATTAAACGCCCTTCTTAGATGAAAATTCTAAATATCAATTCTTACAAAAGCATACAGAGTGAGCAAAAAACTGTTGCAAAACAATAATTGTTAATAATTCAATAAGAAAATTACATTTGTGGGGAAAATATAAGTTATTTATATTTTCACAATAATTTGTCATACTGCTTATCAGAAGAAATAATTCTGAACAGTCAGATATTCCTCAAACCAAACAAAACATTCTGATCTGATCTATTAAAGCTGCAATAATAGAATACACCCCTGCATGCAAGCGAAGAGGTTTTACACAAAATATTAAACGCCCTTCTTAGATGAAAATTCTAAATATCTTGCATTTTTTGACACGTATCATTTTATGGAAGCCCACTCTAAATCTAAGCCTTAACTATATAAATGTCATGATGTGCACACGGAGATTATTAAAAGTCGTTATCAAACAAGTTAATATTAAACAAAAAATTGTTTTACTGAATTGATAACAAAATACCTTTATTATGTGGCGATCAATTTTATTTTTAATTTTATTGCGATCAGCAGTGGTGAAGCGATCTAATCCACCCATTTGTTCGTCGTCAGTGTAGAAATTTCCTTCAGCTTTCGTTCTAAAGGATATGATCAGAACAGTTTATAAAAAGCGTGAATTAAAGCATACGTTGATCTTGGTTGATCCATTTTAAAAATATCCAAATTAGGAATTGAAGTACTGCTGGCAGAACCAGACAAAACAGTTCCCAATGGAAGTTTCTCGTAGCCCTCAGGAACATGTGGATCAGACTCCTAAAAAGTGCGTAGTAAATAAACTAGAAAATAAATCAACTCACCGATGGTCGATTATTATTTTCCCGTAGTAGGTTGATATTAAGAACTGCTAAGAATCTAAATCTACAAATAGGACAGCTTGTTGTGCTTTGACGAACCACATTGGCACATTCAAAACAAAAACTTAAATGTCGACAAGGCAGCATCATCGTGTCACTAAAATATTTACAAGAAATAATTGAAGAATAATTTTATCACGAACAATTGAATTTAAATGGATTAGAACAAGGCGATACGAACAACAGGCCATGACATCGATATTTTCACAATAAATAGCGAAGGCCGATGCAAACATCTAATTAATTATTCCTTTGCTAACCGTTAAAAGGCGTCGTAAAAACCAGCCAATTAAAATACACTAACGCCGCACAAAATTTTAATATTTCTGCTTTTTGCATATTTTATACATTGAAATATTACACATAATACATATTCGTTTTCGCATGCCTCGTAAGTGTTCTGTTGGTTATTGTACCTCAGGATATAAAACTAATAAAGAACATGTCTCTATTTATCGTTTTCCTAAAGAAGAAGATATGTGTAAAAAATGGGTTGCAGCTCTTCCCAATCGTATTCCAACTGTTACGCTTAATATGGGTATTTGCAGTTTACATTGGCCTCCTGACACTGAAAAAAAGGTTTTACCTGGTGGTTGTGCAGTGCCTGTCTGTCCACCCAGTATATTTCAAAATGCTCCTCTCTCATGTGTTCCTTCTAGTCCATTGCCTATTCGCCAAACTGTTGAGAAAATCTCAAGTGAAAAGCGAAGAATTGCTTCTGAAAATTGGTTGTTTAAACGATTTAAGGTGAACCACCCCATCAAATAAAATTTTCCGCAATTGTTACACTATCATTTAAAAAATATTAAGGAATTTTAAATATGTATTAGATAAAGTTATTTTGAAATATTGCTATACATAAATAATGAAAACAATTTATCGGGGTGATTCACATTAAGGAACATGATATAATTTCTTGCACATCACTGGAGTTCAGCAAAAAACTGAAAATTAAATCTAAAGAGTCCAATCATAGCTTTATTTTTCAAGATATGACAGTTGCACCTTGTGATATTAATACCATTATGATGGTTTCTACTTTACGTTGTGGCAGTATTCATAAGTGGAGCATATATTTTGTTTTACAGCCTGATAATAAGTCACTTAAGATCGATACCTGTTTACAATTAAATGAAGTAAAAATTGAACTTTATAACTATGGGAAAGCTGTTTCTCTACCATTTCTATCAGCAAAGCAATCTATTCGTCATTGGTCAGAAATTGATGAAGTTTTTAAGCGAATTCGCTTAAATGATGATAACACTGAAGAAGACAAAAGACATGAATTCATATTGCGTCAGCTAAAATATACCAATAAACCCAAAAATGGTAGAATATATAATTCTCATGATATTATTGTTGCATTTTCATGGTATGCTACAAGTCGAGCGCTATATCGACAAATTCGTGACTATTTGTGTTTTCCTTCTGAAAGAACTCTACAGAGAATCACGTCAAAAACAAAGAATGTTAATGATACAGAATTTCTTAAGACATTTTTTGCCAATCAGGAACCTAGATCACGTGCGTGTTGGTTACTAATAGATGAAATCTATATTAAGCCGTCCTTAGTCTATCATGGAGGATATGTTTTTGGCATTGCATCAAACAATTCCAAGGAATTGGCAACAACTATATTATGCGTCGTCATTAAATGCATGTTTTCTGGAGCATCAACTACGATTAGACTTTTACCAATTTCAAAGCTCGATTCTGATTTCCTAAAGACTACAATTATTGATGTTTGTTTGCAAGTAAATGAGGCTGGTGGAAATGCAATAGGTTCTATTGTTGATGGCAATCGCATCAATCAAAAGTATATTAATACATTTGGGGATTTTTTTGCAGATGAAAGCAAACCATGGCTTGTGAAGGCGCCTCATGATCAAAATCAGCGATTCTTTTTACTTTATGGCAACATTCACATTGTGAAATGCGTTCGCAATAACTGGTATTTTGAAAAATTGCAGTCCTTACAATTTTACGATTTTGAAAACGTTTCTGACATTTTAACTGCCAAATGGAGTGACTTACGAACATTATTTGAAGTTGAAAAGAACTTTGTTCTGCATTTGTCTCCTCTAAATGAGAAAGCAATTTCACCTTCCAACATTCAGTTGCAAAAGTGACCCTCGCTTTTAAGGTTTTTTGCGAACAAACAGCGACTGCCTTGATGTGTTTTTCCAAAGCAAATGAGTCTACTAGGGCCACTGCTAAGTTTGTCCGAATTCTGTCATCATTTTTTCGAATTATCAATGTTAAGTCAAAATTTGAAGGGAAGCGAACTCGGGATAATTTCAGAGAACCGATTTCAAGTTTAAGTTCTGACAGTCTTGCTTTTCTGAAAAAAATGGCAAAATTAGCAAATTATATGCGTCCAGCGTCCAGTTGCGCCAGAGTCCGGTCTCTTACAGTGGATACATCCAAAGCGTTGATGCACAACTGTTTAGCAATGGTCGATCTGTGCGAGCACTTACTGACTACTACTGCAGTATATAAACATGACTATATTTTGCTCGGACAGTTTCAAGACGATACCATTGAAGAGTTATTTGCCAATTTTCGCCGTTGTGGAGGATCAAATTATTACATCACTCTATCTCAGGTTATGGAAACTCACAACATTGATAAAGCTAAGCTGGCAGTCAGTTTTACTAATTTGAGTTCTTTACTACAGTCGAATTCTACACATAACTGTTCACAATGCAGTCTTATTTTTAGTGAAGACATATGGAAACTGTTGGATGAATTACCCACAACTGCTCAAGTTAAAAGAAATGACTTTAAATTAGCTGCTTATTATGTTGCTGGCTACATTTCAAAACGTTTTCCAACGTATCAAGAAGGGACTGAGCAAATTAGCACTGATAGTTCATTATTCCAAGACTTACTTGATCGTGGTGGGTTATCTCGGCCTAATGAAACAATTTATTGCGTGACGCTATATTGCACAGTGCTCTTTGACACAATTGAGTTTTCCTATCGATCTAAATTTTGCAGAGAAAGTCTGTGCAAACTATTTGATAAAGTTCGTATCTTTTACTTTCAAGATGACCACATTTCCACAGAAGTGTTTCGAATTTTAAGTAACATTTGTTTAAATAATTGGTGTAGATATGTTTGCAGTAATGTAATTACAAAATGTGATAGCCAGAAAATAGCAAAATTGTCATAATTATGTTGTTTATTATTTAATATGTAATGATATATAAAGTTAATAATCAACTTCAATGTCTGTATGATATTTATACGTGTTTGTAATTTAAAAAATTCATTCTATTAGGCTTATTCTTAATTTGCTATATAATCTGTGTGGTTTCTGGATTCGCTGTAGCTGAGTAAAAAATTATTTTATTCTC
Source organism: Hofstenia miamia (assembly GCA_900660155.1). Lineage (NCBI taxonomy): Eukaryota > Metazoa > Xenacoelomorpha > Acoela > Hofsteniidae > Hofstenia > Hofstenia miamia. The sequence goes on from CABFPE010000307.1 coordinate 675,300, forward strand.
CAAATGCATCGGCCTCCGCTATTTTTTTCATTTTGTCAATGTCAAGGCCTGTAGTTAGCATCGCCTTGTTTCCGTTCTACCAAATTCACATGCAAT